>MJUU01004205.1:342578-363265 GCA_002080025.1 Modiolus philippinarum
CCCCCACACATAGTGGCAAGGTATTATGTGATACCCTCAGTTGTGTGTCTGTCCCTCTCCTGAAGGTTTCCGACTGATAATTTGTGAACGAAATAACAAAAGGTCTTCAAACTTAGTATGTAACTTGTTTTCCACAAAACTCAGGCCAAATTTGATTTTGGATTCAGAGGCTCAAGGGGTTCTGGAGTTATACCCCTTGAAACTTTGCAAATTTTAGGGTTTCCGACTCGTTACTTGTAAACAAAATAATATGTTGTCTTCAAACTTGGTATGTAACTCGTTTACCACAAAACTCAAACCAGTTCAATTTTTGGATCAGAGGTTAAAGGGGTTCTGGAGTTATGCCCCTTAAAACTTCGGAATTTTGAAAATTTTGGGTTTCCCACTGTTCTATAATTTGGTATGTAACTTGTTACACAGGCCAAGTATAATTTTGGCTTGAGAAGTATACACAGGGATCTGGAGTTCTGCCTCTTTAAGCTTTGAAATTTTGTGAAATGTGGCAGTTTCATGTAATTCACCATTACAGTTCTTTTTTTTCTTTTTTTTTGAGGTGAAAAGTGACCAAAGTGAACCAGCTCGTGAAATGTCCTAATTGGAAACATTCAAAATTCACGACCATTTAAACAGTTTCATTGGTAGACACTCACTTTAAGTGACATTTGCAGTTCTAATAATTTTTATGGCACAATGATTTCAAATATCTCTGAAATAGAACATAAATCATTTTTTAACAAATTAATACTTCCCAGTACAGGTATCACTTAAACATTAATTGGAAAAGGTTTCTGAATTTGGAAAAATTTATAATTTTTCCTTCATAATTAAAAGTACAATGAGATCAGCATTCACAGGTCTGCCTTTAAAAACAATTTTTTGACAACTTTTATTTTTGAAGAAAACCATCAAATACAGCATAAAAAAGATTTCTGTTACCTTCCATGTAAAACTGAAATATATCTGCATGGATGTCAAATTTATCACTTGAAGGTGCTTTGTTTATTCAGAAACTGTACCGAAGAAGACATTGCCTGGAACATGGATAATTAAAAAGTATGGAATATTGAGACTTTTGCAAAAAAATTGACAATTTAATTTTTCCCATAAAGTGTTTTTACATGAGTATACCTGATGAAGAGGTAGAAAGGCATGGTTTATCACTGTTTTATGGCATGCATACTATCGCAAAAAAAAAAAACAAACAAAATCTATTACATGCATTTTCTGTTTTATTGATAAAATTTCCAACCTTTGTGCACTGATAGTCCATTCAATCCACTTTTTGGGGGGAGGGTGGATACTAATTAAGTGCCTTTATTTAACAATACATGCAGATTGGGTTATTCAGACAATAATGCCGTGCTGCGAGTGTATGTATGCATAAATTTTACTCATTGTTGAATCAATTAATTCATATCTTGAGTTATGACCACTCGCGAGAATAATTTAACATGCTCTAGTATTTGCAATATTAGTTGTACTAGTATTTTCCAGTATCTTCAAGTATCTGCAATACTATCTGTACAGTATTTTTGCAGTAATTATTGCAATACTTGTGTAGGCACCGACCATTTGGGGGGGGATTTTTTTTGCCCAGTTGGCGGGCCAGATTTTTTCCCCATGTACAATATGAAAGGAAATGTTGAGCCAGGATTTTTTTGACAGGATCCTGGCCAGATTACTTTGTCAACCAAGATGCTGGTCAGAGCATTTTTTTGGCCAAAAAAATACCAGGCCCTCCTGAAAATCAAATGGTCCGTGCCTTACCAGTATTTTCAAGGATTGTACGATACAGCTGGCACCATAGGCACTTGTCTCCCAGAAAAAAAAATCTCCTGGGGATTTTTTCTTCTTAGAGACAAGTCGGTACTTCGAATCACCGAAAACACCGGGATTTCCAAAAAACACCGGAGAAAACGCCGAAAACACCATTGGAAATTGCGAAACACCATTAAATCAAAATCTACCATACCAAACTAGGTTGTAAAGGTGTTTTTATAAGTATTTTTTGGTGAATTTGGTCACCAGGGAGGATTTTGACATTCTCTGTACATTTCCCTATGGAAAGCAATATGGCCGCTGTCAAAGAGGGAAACAAAATTTTGAAAACCAAGGCTGTTAATCTTAATTCTGTTTATTTTTTAAACCTGTGAATGTATACCGCTCAGAGTACGAGAATCCGAGAGATGGTGTTCACTTCACGGATGAAGGCTACCTTGCCTTCCTAGTCGCTTTGAGAAAGGCACTCAGTTGGTTTATTAACACAGTGAGTAAATGAACTGAAGGTTTTATCTCCTAGGACTAATTCAAAACTAAAACAAATCAATTATTTTAATGTAGAATTTTTTTTGGTAAAACATTAGACAAAATTTATAATAATTTAAGACACAAAAAGATTAAGTTAAATTAAAAAACTTACAGTCTGTTTTATTTTCTTTTTAGGTGCATTTTTTTAAATAATAAATATTTTAAAATGTCATAAAAATCATAAAAATATTTGTTTTCTTTATAAAACTTGTCTTTTTTTAAACCATTTCAATTGTTGTAAATATGTACATAAGTTTTTTTTTTTTTTTGCATTTTTGGTGATGGGTAATGCAGCCAAGATTAAAATCTTGACAGTTACAAGCCTGTAAAATGCAGAGTAACCATCGTCTTTATTACATTTCATATACTGTTCAACTTACCTGTAGTGTTACTGACAAGAGTTACCTCTCTTTGTTTGATGTCCGCCATATTGGATAACGAAGGATTTGAGTGTACAATATTAAAATTGCCTCTAGTAAAAAAATTCAAGAAAAATATTGAACAAAAACATCACAAACACTTAAATATATAAGATATTTGATGATTAAAGGATGTTTTCGCAATTTCCAATGGTGTTTTCGGTGTTTATTCCGGTGTTTTTGGCAAATCCTGGTGTTTTCGGTGATTCGATGTACCTGACACAAGTGCCTGTGGCTGGTACGTATACACCAGTATTTTTATTTTATTGACCAGTGCACTTACTACCATTAAAAATCTTGTCATCAACTTTAGCAACAAATGTTATGAATACAGTGCATGCAGTGGAATTAACTACTTTTGGAGTGTTAAAAATTCTGTAGAAGTTTTGGAAAGACTTCGATCTGTTAATGAAGCATACACCTCCATCGATAGCTATGATTTTTCTAACCTTTATACTACATTACCGCATACACTCATCAAAGAGAAATTTTCGTATTTGATTAAATGGTCCTTCAAAAAATCAGGATGTACATACATTTGTTGCAATACATTTAAATCGTTTTTCAGTGACGACAAACATGACAAATATACAAACTGGACTTGTCAGGATTTGATAAAAGCATTTAATTTTCTTCTTGATAATATTTTTATTCGTTTCGGTGATACAGTCTATCGGCAAAAAATAGGTATTCCTATGGTACCAACTGTGCACCTCTCATAGAAGATTTATTTCTTTATTGCTACGAGTCACAATTCATGGCAAAAATTCAAAAAGACTCTTCTAAACAGCATTTAGTGGATAAATTTAACAATACATATAGATATTTGGACAATATTTTGGCTTTAAACAATCCTGAATTTTCTAAATTTACAGACGAAATTTATCCTGCAGAACTTACTTTAATAAATCCAATAGCAGCAGTGATTATACTCCTTTTCTTGATCTTGATATATCAATAAATTAAGGAAAGTTAAACACTAAGGTTTATGATAAAAGGGGTGATTTCTCCTTCCCTATAGGCAATTTTCCCCATCTCGACGGCAATGTTCCGTTAGCCCCTTCTTACGGGGTCTACATTTCACAACTTGTTCCATATGCACGAGTATGTAGTGATGTTTCTGACTTCAACAGTCAAGTACCTAACCTGTATGAGTTATTACAGAAAAATAACATGCATGTGTTATTACAGATGTTGTTTTGAGTTATCTGCTCTTTATTCACATATGTATGTAGCAACCTTTAATATATTACCTTTTTTTGTCACTTGGGAATTGCTTAGAAGTTTGCTCAGAAACTAATTATTTAGCCTGGATAAATCAGTTTTCAATTAAGTTAAAACATTTTTGATGAACCATGGTTAATCAGTGAGGCAAGGCTCTAAAGTGATATACATTGTAACTTAAGCTTAGTTATTACAGGAATATGATTTAAAAATTTGTTAGTTTATTAGACACTTGGGAATTACTAAGAAACTTGCGCATAACCTATTGACATGCTTTGATTTTCATACATTACTGTTTTAAGATATAATCTGATTGGGCATTATTTTGGTCTGGGGAAAACACTTTTAAGTGATGTAGAGTAGCTGTAATAACACCCTTTTATTATTACAGGCATACTTTTTCTGTAATAACATATGTATATTTTGCAATATTGGCAAACTATGAGAAGTCCTATGATTTTAACTCCTAGCATGCTGATAGACAATAATGTCAATGATAAAATGGTATACATTTAAAACAAAACTATGACTGCATAATTCCTATTTGAAGCATGTAACATACATATGTTATCAATTTTTTTCCATTAGTAATAACACATGCATGTTATATTCATACAGGTTAGGTACTTGACTGTTCAACGACCGAAATCTTTGTCTTACTGAAAAACTTCTGCACCAAGGGTTTAGATATCATAAATTGATAAAAACATTCTCTAAATTTTATTATAGATACATTGACTTATTAAGAAAATTTGGTTCTACATGCAGGGCTCTTATACATCAGGGCATTTCACATCCAAACTTCTTTGGCAATATCATTTACAAAGCGCATAAATTCAACAACTGTCCTTCCAAACTTATTAACCCTTTGAACAAACTAATTCATAAAGGATATAAATACAGCATTGTTGTTAAGTCTTTACTTTTGGTTTTTGTTGGCAAAAACATTGTT
This sequence comes from Modiolus philippinarum, assembly GCA_002080025.1. Lineage (NCBI taxonomy): Eukaryota > Metazoa > Mollusca > Bivalvia > Mytilida > Modiolidae > Modiolus > Modiolus philippinarum. The sequence continues at coordinate 347,481 of MJUU01004205.1, forward strand.
CATCTTCTAAATGCTTTACAATATAACTAAATTTAAACAATTTTTCATATCGGCAGTATTTGGCATTGCACAATATCATGTTCTTCTTTCATAATTGATGATGTTGTTATACCAAATCTATTTAGAAGTATTTCAATTGAAGTTTCATATGTAAGAAGGCTCGATATCTTAGTCAACGGAAATTATGTCCTTAGCTAGCTGTCAGTAACTGCGAGCATTTGTCCGGACAGTACCTGTGTGTATTGGTTTCATGTTTTATGTTATTCATTGTAAGGGTACTCGTCTTGATAAGTTGGACTTTTTTCTAGTTTGATTTTTACTATGAGTTTTTTTTGTGTATTTATGTTTAGCCATTCACCACACATAGAGGGAGGGTTTGGATCCAAGAAAACGAGTTTAACCCCACTGCAATTTTTGCGCCTGTCCCAAGTCAGGAATATGTTGGTGACTGGCTTGTCCATGTCTTCTTATGAAATTTTAGTTTCTTGATATTTGGGTTAATGGATGTGGTTTGTTTCCATTGATTTATTCACTTTTTTTTACCTTTTTGGGGCCATTTAGGGCTTGCTATATGGTGTGAGGTTCTTCACTTTGTTGAAGACCGTACGGTGACCCCTAGATGCTTTGTTTTGGGTCGTTTTAACCTGGATATGGGATGTTGTCTCCTTGACATTTACCCCATTTCCTTTCTTTTTCATACACATATGGTAGTACAAGACTGTGTTCATATTCTTCACTTCATCCCTTTTCATTTTGAATTTCACCTTTATGTGTAATGGAAAACCTTTCTTAACCCCCTTAATAATGCTCGATGTGAGCATGTTATGTGTTAATAACTTCATTTCTGTTTTGTTTATATCTATTTGTCCAGATTACAGAATCTAGACAAAAACGAATGTCAACAAATGCGTATTATATTTGAAGGATTTAAATAGGTATAAAATGCTAGTTATTCTTTGTTTGNAGACATAATCCTAATCACGCACATCAGCATAATAAAAACAAACTCAGGTTTTTTTTTTTAACCTCGCTGACTACGACCAACCGTCTTCTTGTCAGGAACGACAAACTCTCACCATACAGCAAGTCGTTGTGTATAAAGCCATTCAGTATTTTTGTTTTGTTTTGAAGTCTGGTATATTTGAGCATAATCACTGGTTTGAATCGGTCAATAGTAAAAAAAAAGTATTATGAGTTCAATATCCAAATTTGTAATGTTGTCGAGATAAATTGTCTTAATTTGTATACTCTCGGACATCAATTAAAACATGGAGAATATTATTATAATTCCTTGCTGATTATTGTAAACATATATCCAGCCTGTATTTAGCCCCATAAAGCACTCAAAATGCTTTTTGTAATGTAGTTTGTCATTGACCAAGTCGACAAGCTATGTATCCGAAACGCGGATTTCAGAGGGGGTGAAAGCCCCTCTTTTTGCTGCCAAACAAAACTTGTGGGAATTCTGTATTCTGTTATTTCAACACATCGTTAAAATGAAATATTTATAGATTTTTAATGGAAAAAATATGCTTTGAAAGTTACAACATATCTGGATACACATAATTTTTTGTGAATGAAAGTCGCAACTGTTTCACAAGCATTTTTCCGACTATGGAATAAATAATTAATTGACTTGTTTTCAAGTGTATATTCATACATAATTAAAACGCAATACGTTCTGTCGTGTGCGTGTAACAGATGACCACCTGAACAAAAAATTCACCTGTGTCACACGGGCCACCTGGGGTTTTAATTGATGACAATAAACAATTACAATTACCAAGGTAACATGTTACAGAGGATTAAGTTTTGTCTACAAAGAAGTGTAAGTGCACAATTTCTTAACCGTGAAAAACATCCACACGTGTGCACTTTCGTTTTTGAAAGGAGTAAAATAAACGTATGTATGAAATGTACATTTTTATGAAAAAAAGTTAGTTTCTTTAACATTTTTTATTTATACTAATAGAAACTCGAAAATTTGACAATTTCTAGTTTTTTTCCTTACTTCATGTTCATGTTTTGATCGACGTAAATTGATAGCGTACATTGTAGTTTATTTCTCCTATATGGTATATGGATATCGAGTATTGACCAATCAAATCATATTATATAAGGTACCGGAAGCCTTATATAAGGTACCGGAAGAAGTCAATATGGTAGCCCTCTGCTTGTTCAAATTTTGCTACAAAAACACAAATTATAGAATAACCACTTAAGATCTGGAAACGGATCACGGCAACAACATTTTAAAATACATGTTTGAATAACATATCAAATTTAATTTTTTGAGTGAACTTTCCCTTTAAGTGTCAGACAAATATTGTCCAATTTGCAGTAAGAGGACATTCAAACTTCTGGGAATGTACACACGCTTCAGAGCCTATATAACTAGTTTCTTGACATGTATGTTTGCTTCAAGGCCTCTATATTACTAACAATATTAGCTACCTCCATCAATAATCTGTGAGCTTTTTTGAGGAAATCTTCATTTGTTTCATAGCTTTCGACAACTTCCGATGGCAGATCTTCTCCTTGTCCAACCTAGTTGATAAAATCAAAAAGAAACCAAAATTTACTTAAAAATTCCATGATCAATTCAAAACACTTTAAAAAGATATTCTCTAATTTCTGTTCATGTTTCTTGAACAGTTGGAGAAATATAGTTTCTACAACGAGAACTAAGTTGAAAATGAAATTTCTCACATCGAGTTAAATAAATTTTGCAAATGTTTGAAAATGAGGCTTGCCAAGTTAAGCTACCACAATAGAGATTCATGTTCGACAACTCTCTGCAATAAAAACTGTTTAATTTTAGTTTATGTTTGCTGTTTTCCTACTTTACAATTGTGAGGTCATGAATAAAGGCAACCATGCCTGATGACATAATACTCAATGAACACATTTATTTCAGATGACTAGTCATGATTTTGTCCAAAATATCCCTGAAATCATTAGATAAATAAAATCTACAACTGAATCTCGTGAGAAACAACATTTCTACACTCTGGGTACTTAAATTTTCAAATGTTTAAATGCTCGGCAAGCCTCGCATTTAAAAATTTGAAAATTTAACTATCTCTAGTTAGAAATATTGTTTCTCACTCGATGCGGGTGTGGATTCTATATTTCCCCATTGTTCATGTTGTTTCTAATACTGGAAGTAAAACAAGCTAGACATTGTGTTTAAAAGAGCCATCAAGGATTACATCAAATTGCTTTTCTGAAAATGAATCTGAATTTTAATACTCTTTACAACTGGTATATGTGAAAATTTGCCCACTGGGGAAATTTTTGCTATATTCGTGTTTAAGAAAAATTTGTGAAAATTTCCCCATATGATTAGTTTGGTTATGAGGTATCATATGTAAAAGCAATGATATACAGTAGCCTTAGGCTATGAGCCAAAAAAGGCTTTGAGTGCCAAAAATAACCCCCTTGTGAAATGCTTGTCAAACAGAATGGCAAAAATACCCCCTATGGTACATGAATGATATGATTTGTATAATAATTTGTTATGATTTTAAAAGACTTTTTAATTTGAACCTGTTCCTCCTTCAAAGACACCCGTAAAAAAGTCAGTTATTTACCTAGCAATATTTGATCTTTCAGTAGTTCTCTTATCTTAGTAAGTACTACATTTTCAAATGTGAAATTTGTATAATCTGTGTTCTCTTTATGTAAAGCTAAATGTATTTCATAGTTTCTGAACATGTATAAAAAGTTTACTAAGTGCACACGAGTTTTGTGGAAGTATATATCAGCGTATATTATAAAGCAAGCAATCTGATTTTTATAAGGCCTCATATCAAGTATTTGACTATGTTTATTGCAATGAAAAATTAATCCTAGTTATTCTTAAAGTACAAAAACAATTTTTTTCAGTCATAAATTTATTACCAATTCAACAAACATCTATTTCATGGGCCATCTCTATCCTGGCCGGTGCATTTCATTTGCGCGAATCGGCCTTTCAGTTGCACGAAAATAATCTTTCAATTGCACGAGAAAGCATATTACTTCTGCGCGAGTTTTTTTTTACCTATAATTTACCTGTAATTAACCTATAATTTTATTACTTATCTGATATTGCAGGTAACCTCTTCCGTCAGCATGCAAGTATTACTGATAGACATTTTAATATCAGCACTATATTATATTTAAGATGAAACGGCAGTATAAAATGTAGCTATATTAAAAAATTGTAAACTCAAAGTAACTGCACATGATTGTCTTCGTTATATGTCAGTATTCGCACCGTATTTTAATCCAATGACTTTGACATACTCAAAACGGCCTTTTTCACAGGCCTGATATTTTTTAAATTCTTCCATCAAATAAGGCATGGACCATTTGATTTTCAGGGGGGGGGGGCCTGGGATTTTCACCAAAGCCGGGAATTTTTTTTGCCCGCTTTGCGGGCCAGATTATCTTTTTCCCATATACACAATGCAAGAAAATTTTGTTGAGCCGGGCTTTTTTTTATAATGGACAGGATCAGGGCCAGATTATTTTTTTCAACCAAGATGCTGGCCAGAGAATTTTTTTCGGCAAAAGTCAGGGCCAGAAAATTTTTTTCTAAAAAATACCAGCCCCCCCCCCCCCTGAAAATCAAATGGTCCGTGCCTAAGTCAACTTTTTCATTAAATTATTTCCTTTGGAAACAAATATTCTTTGCAATTTATTCCGTCAGAAACAAATATTGTATTTGTTCTGGTGAAAAAAAAAGTAATATCTTTCCCTTTGAACAAATGTAATAGTGGAACTGTCACATTATTGTAAACATGTGCACTTAGTGTTTAAAAAAATATTAGGATTTTTTTTCAATCACTTCATACTAAATAAAATAAATTTATTTAAAAAACATTTTGGTATCTTTTTTACTTTTTTCCCTTGAAGATTACAGGTAAAAAAACCTCTCACAGTTGTAAGGTAATTTGCTCGCGCAGTTGAAAGGTATTTTAATCACCTTATTCGCGCAGTTGAAATGCGGCCAACCTGGCTTATTCTGAGTTTTGATTCACAAGGCCCTTCTATATTTCTTGCATTTAATGCCCCCCCCCCCCATCCCCCCATGTCAATGGATCCTTTCCTACATACCTCATTAGCAGCCTGACAGAGAGCTGGCCAGTCCACTTTTGGAATCATTCTTGCTGTGAACTCAGGATTAAAATCTACTTCCTTTACTTCTACTTTTGTAGCCTAAAACAGTAAGAAAAGAAAAGAAAACTATAATTGTTTCCAACACAGTTAAGTGGGATGGGAAAAGGAAATATGGGTAAAATAATGACAGTAAAGGGAGGTAATCTTCATGTTTTTGAATTTGTATGATCATGTACATTTTTGCATGCAATTTCCTTTACTTTTCTACCATTCCAGTTGTTTTTTTCTTCTTCTTTCTATACCCCCCCCACACCTAGTGGCAAGGTATTATGTGATACCCTCAGTTGTGTGTCTGTCCCTCTCCTGAAGGTTTCCGACTGATAACTTGTAAACGAAATAACAAAAGGTCTTTAAACAATTTTTGGTTCAGAGGTCAAAGGGGTTCTGGAGTTATGCCCCTTAAAACTTTGAAATTTTGCAAATTTTGGGTTTCCCACTGTTCTATAATTTGGTATGTAACTTGTTACACAGGCCAAGTATAATTTTGGCTTGAGAAGTATACACAGGGATCTGGAGTTCTGCCTCTTTAAGCTTTGAAATTTTGTAAAATGTGGCGGTTTCATGTAATTCACCATTACAGTTCTTTTTTTTNNNNTTTTTTTTTTTTTTTTTTTTTTGAAAAGTGACCAAAGTGAACCACTTCGTGATATGTCCTAATTGGAAACGTTCAAAATTCACGACCATTTAAACAGTTTCATTGGTAGACACTCACTTTAAGTGAAATTTGCAGTTCTAATATTTTTTATCTCAAGTCACAATGATTTCAAATATCTCTGAAATAGAACATAAATCATTTTTTAACAAATTAATACTTACCAGTACAGGTATTCACTTAAACATTAATTGGAAAAGGTTTCTGAATTTGGAAAAATTTATAATTTTTCCTTCATAATAAAAGTACAATGAGATCAGCATTCCCTGTCTGCCTTTATATTACATAAAAACAACTTTTTGACAACTTTTATTTTTGAAGAAAACCATCACATACAGCATAAAAAAGATTTCTGTTACCTTCCATGTAAAACTGAAATATCTGCATGGATGTCAAATTTATCACTTGAAGGTGCTTTGTTTATTCAGAAACTGTACCGAAGAAGACATTGCCTGGAACATGGATAATTAAAAAGTATGGAATATTGAGACTTTTGCAAAAAAAATTGACAATTTAATTTTTCCCATATTAAAGAGTTTTTACATGAGCATACCTGATGAAGAGGTAGAAAGGCATGGTTTCTCATTGTTTTATGGCATAAAAAAAACCAAAATCTATTACATGCATTTTCTGTTTTATTGATAAAATTTCCGACCTTTGTGCACTGATAGGGTTTGGCGGGCCAGATTTTTCCCGATTTTTCCCGATATACAATATGATAGGAAATGTTGATGAGTCAGGATTTTTTTGACAGGATCCTGGCCAGATTACTTTGTCAACCAAGATGCTGGTCAGACCATTTTTTTTGGCCAAAAAAATACCAGGCCCCCCTGAAAATCAAATGGTCCGTGCCTTACCAGTATTTTCAAGGATTGTACAATACAGCTGGTACCACAGGCACTTGTCTCCCAGAAAAAAAATCTCCTGGGGATTTTTCTTCTTAGAGACAAGTCGGTACTTCGAATCACCGAAAACACCGGGATTTCCCAAAATCACCGGAGGAAACGCAGAAAACACCATTGGAAATTGCGAAAACACCATTAAATCAAAATCTACCATACCAAAATAGGTTGTAAAGGTGTTTTTATAAGTATTTTTTGGTGAATTTGGTCACCAGGGAGGATTTTGACATTCTCTGTACATTTCCCTATGGAAAGCAATATGGCCGCCGTCAAAGAAGGAAACAAAATTTTGAAAACCACGGCTGTTAATCTTAATTCTGTTTATTTTTTTAAACCTGTGAATGTATACCGCTCAGAGTACGAGGATCCGAGAGATGGCGTTCACTTCATGGATGAAGGCTTCCTAGCCTTCCTAGTCGCTTTGAGAAAGGCACTCAGCTGGTTTATTAACACAGTAAGTAAATGAACTGAAGGTTTTATCTCCTAGGATTAATTCAAAACTAAAACAAATCAATTATTTTAATGTAGAATTTTTTGGGGTAAAACATTAGACAAAATTTATAATAATTTAAGACCCAAAAAGATTAAGTTAAATTAAAAAACTTACAGTCTGTTTTATTTTCTTTTTAGATGCATTTTTTTAAATAATAAATATTTTAATATGTCAAAAAAAATCATAAAAATATTTTTTTTCTTTATAAAACTCGTCTTCTTTTAAACCATTTCAATTGTTGTAAATATGTACATAAGTTTTTTTTTTTTTGGTGATGGGTAATGCAGCCAAGATTATAATCTTGACAGTTACAAGCCTGTAAAATGCAGAGTAACCATCGTTTTTATTACATTTTGTATACTGTTCCTTATATAATTAACTTACCTGTAGTGTTACTGACAAGAGTTACCTCTCTTTGTTTGATGTCCGCCATATTGGATAACGAAGGATTTGAGTGTACAATATAAAAATTGCCTCTAGTAAAAAAATTCAAGAAAAATATTGAACAAAAACATCACAAACACTTAATTATATAAGATATTTGATGATTAAAGGATGTTTTCGCAATTTCCAATTGTGTTTTCAGTGTTTAATCCGGTGTTCTTGGCGAATCCCGGTGTTTTCGGTGATTCGATGTACCTGACACAAGTGCCTGTGGCTAGTACGATTTCGAGATCATCTGGCCTTACAACAGTCTGGCCCTATACCAGTCCGGCCTTATGACAATCCGGCCTTGGTCTATCTGTCCCTGTATTGTTAATTGATACTATATCTTAGTTTGTTCAGTTTTGTTATGATATCGGAGATAGAAAGTCGTATTATTTATTGTTCAGACTTATATTGATGCATTCAAATGGAAATTTGTCATCAAAAATTGCTGCAGAATATAGGTACAAAGGAGTTTTAACCATTTACGAAAACGTTCAATGAGGGATAGCCTCTGAACTTCGTACCAAGTTTATTTTTATTTGAAATGTTAGCAATACCTATATATTTAAGAAACAATTGCAGACTGAGAATGCCGAAAGAACAAAATTCAAGTGGATTAAATAAATCAGAGTCCTGATTCACAGCAAATATGCGAACACCAGAAATAAAAGACCAAAGTCACAGTACACAAACATGCTAAATATAACACTAAAAACTTCAGGACATGAGTATGCTTTCCATCTTCCAAGGTATATGAATTTGAATTTTTCTTATGGTAAAAACAAACTCAACTTCTTATTACAACAACAGTAATACGTAAATTATCGTAAGGCCGATCGACTTTTAAGACAGGGCCGGACTGGAATGAGGCCGGATGGGCAGGGCCAGGGACAGATTTGTCGTAATGCCGGAATGTCTTGTTACGACAACTTCCATACAAGACCACATGAAAAGTTCACTTTTGATCTGAAAAATTAAATCATTATTTTTGTTTATTGTTTTCTCTAATTAGGTTCAGTAGGAACAAATATACTATTTGGAATGATTTTTTTAACACGGCATTTCAAGGATTACGATTTTTTTGTCTTTTTAAAAATGTTGCTAATGTCACAAATTTCTTGACAGACATTTGACGGAAGTGTCACATTAGCAACAAGGAAAATAGCACTTCTTGCTTAATTCCTGAAATGTTAGAATGAAAAATTGATTTGATGTTCTTTAATTGACATTAACAATTTCTAAAATTAACCAAGTCATTTGTTTCGAATTAAATTAATGTAATTATTGCAGAAAACATTGTGTCTAATGTCACCCTTTGACAGAACATTTTCTGTCTAATGTCACCAATTGACGGAATGTATCGTGTCCAATGTCACTTTTTGACGGAACATATTGTGTCTAATGTCACACACTGACGGAACACATCATGAAAGGTTAATTTTAAGTTCTGTTATTAACTTTTATTATTTCTCAAGTCAACCAAGTCATCTATTATAGAGTGTATTAATAGTACTATTTCAGAAAACATTGTATCTTATAGATCAAAATTGAAAATAACTTTGTGTCTAATGTCACCAGCTGACGGAACATATCAGGTCTAATGTCATCAATTGACAGAAATAATTGTGACAAATGTAACCCATGTTGTGCTCGCAATGCCAAATGTGCTCAACAGCAGCATGAAAATAAAAGGGTTTAGTTCTTTATGATTTGAAGGAAAATTAAACAGGGATTGTACTACAACAATACAAAAAAATTCAAGTTGAACATACACATAAAGTTAGTGTCATATACATGTAATTATGTCCCCTAAACAAAGTTTGGGAGAGATATTGTGCTTACTCTGTTTCTTATTATTATTTATATTTACTATTTTTTTTTTTTTTTTTTTTTTTTTTTTTTTTANNATAAAAGCTCTCTCTGACCTTCCAATTGGTTTCATTTGCATATTTTTACACCAGCCTCATACTACAATGTACCTGGATATTTGCTTTATAGTAGCTTATTTACAACCAAAAATAAAGATAGAAAAATCCTCAGGATTCTGAGTTTATTGCTTGACTAGTTGACCAACACTTATTTTACCCAACATCTAAATTTCCACTGTCAGTTTGATGGGTCAGGTACCATTTGCTTCGGTTCTCACTTACTTTACTGTACTTTCCTGATGCCCAAAGTTTGTTGGAGCTTCGATTTCCTGTTTTGTCTTGAATATAATGCTGTTCTATTTTTAGTTTTTTCCCACAATACTGATTCTTCCTTGTATTTTTCCTTTTCATGCTCATAAAAATTATTCTTATCTTCGTTCTGATTGAGGGTCAGAGAAGTGACAGCTACCTGTACCATCAAGGCCAAGGGCTAGAAAATGACATTAATCAATTGATGCTTTACAGATTTTTTTTACTATATTGTTGCTAAATCTGATGGGTGCAATATGTGAAGCAGATCATGCTTGCCCTTACAATTATCTGATTATTCTCCAATTATTTTAGGGGTTCCCTCTTGTTTTAGTGTTATTTGTTGGGTATTTGTAATATGCTATATCTATTATTGTATTTTCTTTATTTTCAATGTACATTGTATGTGTTATCCACAATTGCCAGGCCATTTGGTTTGTTTCTTTTGATTTATAACAATCTTATACTCTGGACTGTAAAGGTCCAGTATTTTTGCCATTAGAACTGAATAAAAGGAAGTGTTTACTTTCGAGTTGGAAGTAATGGACTGCTTTTTGTTATTTTTACTTGTCCAAAATTCCACAAAAACAAAAGTTCATGTTACTTGTTTCAGAAGTAGTTTCTTTATGCAACGTTTCCAACATAAGTCCGTCAAACTGTGACAATTGATACAGGAAGTCCGTCAAATTGTGACAATAGAAACACCAAAGCAAAGAGAACATATAAAACATGGTTACAAATGGTAAGATGTGTGACCAATTGGCATAAATTGACACCCTCTGTCATCAAAATCACATTTGATTTTATAAAAGTTGATAAAAACAATGAAAATATGGACACATGTTTCAATCTTTTTTGTTGCTAATGTGAAAATGTTTGACGGACAGCATTTGATTCATTTTTTCATCGTCCTTCTTAATTTGTTGACAAACCTGCCATATTCAAGTCATAAAGCTCACCTTCAAATTGGAATATTTGTTGTTCAAAGGCTTTAATTGGTACAAAATAATGAAAACTTTGATGGGTGAATGTGTATAATGTCACCGAAACATTTTGACAGAAAAGACATTTGCAACATTATAAGACAATTTTTTGCAGATTTTTTTCATAAAAAATTTCTGTTCCTCAATCAAAAAAAGATAGTTTTGCCATTATACTTTTTAAAGATATGATCTAAAATTGAATTCCAAATTAACAATATGGATTCATCACAAACTGTTGCAAATGTCACAAAACTTGACGGACAACATTTTGCATTCGCACCATTACCAGTTTTTTCATCTTTTCAATTTATCCCTACTGTCCACAAAGTTTTTTTGATGTGTATGCATAAGCCATTGACCTACTTAAACAAGATATACCTTGATAGGGTATAATCAATTAATAATTTGTGCTTTATTCAATGATGAATTGAGGGAATATTTTTAGAAGTGAGTTGTGTCCGTCAAAAATTCCGTCAAATTAGACAAACATTTTTGTTTTTTGCATTAATGGTTTACAATAATTATTAAGGAAACATTCTATGTGATTTTTGTGACATATTTTGACAACATAAACTCAAATCCACTTGGTTTTACTCATTATTTTTATTAGAAATTCAAGGTTGAAAAAATTGACGGACAAAGTGACATTAGAAACACAATTCCATGGAAGTTGTCTTACCGCTGGTACGTATACACATATGGTAATACAAGACTGTGTTCATATTCTTCACTTCATCCCTTTTTCATTTTGAATTTTACCTTTATGTGTAATGGAAAACCTTTCTTAACCCCCTTAATAATGCTCGATGTGAGCATGTTATGTGTTAATAACTTCATTTCTGTTTTGTTTATATCTATTTGTCCAGATTACAGAATCTAGACAAAAACGAATGTCAACAAATGCGTATTATATTTGAAGGATTTAAATAGGTATAAAATGCTAGTTATTCTTTGTTTGAACTTACCATACATTTTTGTAATGATATTCAAATATTCGATTTTTTTTGTGCATATTATGGTGACATGTACAGTTATAATTGTTCTTCGGATTGTAAAATATACCCTTGGGATTTCTAATTTTTAATAAACCAAGATGTCTGCGCCCGTTGAACATGTGAAACCATGAAAAACTGTATTGTCCCTGACAGGTTTAAAGTAGATTATACTTTGCTAATGTTTTGAAGATACAGAATCAAACATAGGAACGAAATATAGTAATTTCGTAACACTTCATATTCTTCACATATTTCATCCTTTATTTGACGAGGCTTGCCGAGTTTGAGAAGAAAATTATTTAAATCTGATCCATGTTTGAGAAGAAAATTATTTAAATCTGATCCATGTTTGAGAAGAAAATTATTTAAATCTGATCCATGTACTAGTATTTAAGGAAGCCTATTGTTTTGCTCAGAATAATACTTACATATAAACTTGTCTTTCGTCGGGCTACTTAATGAGAAATATTTGTAGGCATACATTGCTTTACTTTTTTTCTCATTGACGGCTCTCGACATGTGTTGCTTCAGTGACATATTTTAGTTGCGATCGATGTTGCTCAACATTTTTGGATTAGTGTCTATCCAAAGGATAGAATTCTATCCTATGTTACGACCCAGGTGACCAACCTCACGCAAACAAACATTAGTGACCATACCCATGCTAAAAGAATCCTTTTCAGGAAACCTCGTACACATCTTTCTGATCTCATAAAAAACTCTGACACTCAATAGTCTATTTTCATTGAAAATTAATTTGATTGCCCGAACTTTTCAACACTTAAATGGTGCCCGAATTCGTTAATTAATCACCGAATGAATTTCCCATTCATAAAAATTTGTGTGTAGATGTATGAATATGGAAGACCGATGCCACGTGACCGATGCCTTTATTATTTGTATGAATGGCGTAAACGTACTTACCTGAACCGTCAATGAAACGATGGGGCTGTTTTGAAATAAATCATAAAAGAACAACGCATTGGAAATAAAAAATCAAGTTCATTAGCCGTCGAGAACAACAGTCCATTATTTACAATCTACGGAAGACGTAATGTTTGTTTACATTTCTAGTTATCAATGAATGGAAAAGACCCGGGGAAAAGTACGGCTGTTCCACGTTGGCTGTTCCATTATACTTGTTGCGATTGTCATTTTGCAGTGTCTTCTCCGAGGTCCGCGCTCGGTATACATTTAATGGCCGACTCAAAACAAAATACTGAAGAAGTCATACATCAGTAAATACAAAGTATTACCTGGAAACAGTTGTCAAGGTGCATATTCCGAAACAGACGATATTTTGCAACGATCGGGGTTGGAATTGACTAAATTCGAATTAGGATCAGGCAGGGGCGTTGATCTATTGATTGCCGTTCGTCCAACAATGTTCAGTCCGGGGGATTGCGTGTTAATTGCCGTTGATCTGACTTGAGATAATGTCATTTGAGTATTTACAATGCATAACAGTCATTTTTCAATTGCATGAGAACGTATTTCATAGCGCGAATTGAGATGCATTGTTGCACAAAGAACTTGGCACAGATCATCGTTTTCATGTCTTCGTGTGTTTCTTGGACGAATTATTATCTCCATAAAGAGCAGGGTATTGCTGCTCAGGTCTTTTCAGCTTTTGCGTTTTGTCAGAATTCACAAACCTTTCATTCAGGTCTCTTCTTTAGAATTAAATTTCAAACTGTACTTGATCGAAATGGTGCTGTCATTGTTTAGTCTATATTGAGTGTACAGCAGGGAACCCATAATATGTAATAGGTTTCTGGTATAAAATCAAAATTCTTTGAATATTTGTCTCTAATAGTTTGATTGCCATTGATTGGCTGGTGTGATCAAATGAAGATGGCCACCAGTAAATACTTGCTGACTGTCAGAAAGGCATGTTAATTTTCTTGATGAGCAAAACATGGTTTTTGTACCTTTCTTGGTTTTGATATCATTATTATAATTAGACCCATAGTAAAAAATGAGTAATTATGCATGACATAGACAGGCAATTATTCATATCATACATGGACAGTGTACATAAAATATCAATAGATTAGATACTGATCATTGCCATCATAGACACTAATCCACTAGTCCGTTTGGGACTTTGATTATTCTCTTCTTGTAACCCTGGTGCTTTCAGCTGGATAACCCTGAGCATCGCCCAAGTTGGCACTCCATGGCGGGTGGGGAGCAAGGGAGTGACCTTGATATAATTATTGTCAAGAATACTGCTTAAGTGCACGCTAGGGGCCTTCTTGATCTCGCTTGAGGGGTCAATATTGTTTACCTCTAGTTGAAGACCTTCAGGCGACATCAAGATGTAGACAGGAATAAAAGCCCTGTCCTTGTTAAAATGGAGTTTTCTATGTATCGTGTGCGTTTTTGTTACATGTACATTCACTCCATATCCTTTCATTTTTCCTATTAAATTTTCTTATTCACACTGATTAAAAACAAATCGCCAATAATAGTGATTTCGGCTTGATTATATACTTAGTACAGTCAGGGCACCAGGGCATCTTAACAAGTTCAGGGTTTTTGTGTTCAGTTCATGCTTGGCCATGGGACAGCAAAGCATTGTCACAGGACTCATGATCATGACTTTGTGAGGTTGGTGAATCAGCATTCATCAGGGTATGAATGCCCTTAATTAATTGTTATCCGTCAAACACCTTTTTTCAGCTGCTGTTAGCATGAAAGTGGACTAAATTTTAGCCTTAATCGTCATAAATATAATTATGATAATCATGATAATAGGTGGAACCTATGGAACAGCATAAAGAGAAAAGTCATCACAATCACTACGTAATTAATTCTACAAAAAATGTCATATTTTATAAGTTCATGATGGTTAAAAGTAACATTTAATATATTTTGGGATCCTCATACCTAATATATACATGTATGGCCATACAGCTCATTAAAATTATTTCAGCTGGAGTTGACATATGTGGTATAGTCTCATGTTCATTTACTCCATATCCTTTCATAAAAAATATGTATTGTAAAAATAAATTTCATTATCCATCATACAAAACAATGATAAAACTAGGCAGATTTTCTTGATCAATGTATCAAGTAATGTTGTCCTGATGATCAGTCATAATAGAAAACCGATCAATTATGCTCCAGGTTTCGATTATAGTTAAAATTGATGTCTACAGTGGCAGATCCAAACTTTCTGCTAAGAGGGGGCCCGACCCATAATTTTTTCAAAAGGGGGGCCCGGAACCCAATTTTTTTCAAAAACCCCTACGAATTATAAATATTTTCCAACCTAAGGGGGGCCTGGGCCCCCTAAATCCGCCAATTTTCATTATATGAAAAAGAAAGGAAATGGGGTAAATGTCAAGGAGACAACATCCCATATCCAGGTTAAAACGACCCAAAACAAAGCATTTAGGGTTCACCGTACTGTCTTCAACACGGTGAGGAACTTTACACCATATAGCAAGCCCTAAATGGCCCCAAAAGGGTTAAAAGGTGGATAAATCAATGGAAACAAACCACATCCAATAACCCAAATGTCAAATATGTATTAGACATGTTAGACAACAGGATAATTTCTGTCAAGTGATTTTTTTTATTATTAATCAATGCTTAGTTTGTTAACTGTAACCATGATTGTTTATGAAATTCTCTCCAAATTCCATCACTTGACTATCAAGTCTTATCATTAAAAACAGCCTCTCTTCATAGAAGGGTGATGCCCTTTATTTAGCATGATTCATGAAATTACTTGAATTTGTACATGTTGTACCAGTATCGTTCTTTGAAGAAAAAAAAATATCGTCATTTGTCAAAACATATATTTTTGTAGAAATATCTAGCAAATTCTTTGTGAAAGTTTACAATATTACCGTTAATGTCATTTGGCCTAATTTTTTTCCTTTATCCGTCAAAAGGATAAACCCATTAATATGTTCCTACCCTCTCTAATTGCAAAATAAGGTCACTTTGACCCACTTGAGTGACTTGCATTCAA
>MJUU01004205.1:368636-382393 GCA_002080025.1 Modiolus philippinarum
AAAAAAAAATATGTGTGTTTACGGTAGTCCGACCGACCCTATTTTTTAGATGCCGACCCTAGAACTTTTTATTGATTCTCATAAAAAAAAAGTTCAACGTTGTTATCAACCGACCCTATTTTGAAAACAGACCTCTGTAAATTGATAATAATCAATGAAGGGATATAATGAGACAAAGTCTCTACAAATACATAGTAAATAAGCAATGGAACAACGCTTTTATTGTTGTTCTTCATCTTGAAGTCGCCAAGTTTATCTGGTAACATGCATCCGCTGGTATGGAAAGTTAATATAATAGACATTTAAACTTTTTAATTAGTTCAAAAGATATTCAAATAGACAAAAATCAAGAAATATGCCAAGTTTCTTCCAAAACGAGGTTCCAGAACACAATGCAAATTGCAGGACTTCCGGTTTGTAGGATTAATTTCAGAACGGACTTGGGAATGACCCGAAATTTTTCCGGATTTCGTTGACAATGCCTGAAAAAAAAAAAAGATTCCCGACCTACCGACCCTAATTTTTGTCAGCAGACTACAGTAAACACACATATTTTTCTTTTTGGCCTAACTGGTCTTTGAGTGTTTCAGAAAATTTACCAAAATAAGAATCAAAGATTTTTGCAATTTGACTTTGGAAAATGATCATTATAACTGAAAAGAACTGAAAAAGTCATGATTGCTAGGTAGAATTCCAAAAAATAACTGGTCTTTGAGAGTTTCAGGAATGTGAACCTAAATGTGAATGAAAAACTTTTGCAATGTTATTATTAAAAATGTTTGTTTGATTCAAATTTATGAAAAAAAGCATTGTTGCTAGGAGAATTTCTAAAAATAGCTTGTCTTGGAGAGTTCCAAAAAATTTACCAAAGTTGGAACCATGTTATTTAATTCTTAAGGGTTCAAAATTATGCTTGATACCAAAACATTGTCAAAATTTGTAATTGGATGCAAAAATTTCAAAAATTATTGGTCTTTAACATTTTTAGGAAATTTACCAAAGTTGTTAAACATCTGCTCATTTTATGCAGAAACGTCAATTTCAAGAAAATGTCTATGATGTGAAGGTTATGGTTAAAATGTTGCAGTCTTTGTTCTACCTTTTTACAGAGTTTGATGGGATTGAAATCCATTCCAAAATAACATTTAATGTATCTGATGTTAAAGAAGCTGAATATGAGAGAGACAATGAATTGACAGGACCAACGGTATGTATTCATACACATAATAATAGGGATAAAGCAAAAACATATGATCCACTCTTCCAAAAATAAACAATATGTATTGAATGATGCGTAAAAAAACATAAATGATACATTGCCCTGTCTAACAGATTAAAATAGTACAGAGGCAAGTACTGAAATGATGACATGTATGCATGGTTATTCCATTTGTATTCATAAAGTTTGTTAATTTTTTTCAGATTGGACAAACAACATGGCAGGCAGTATAGATCATAGTATTACTTAAAAATATGACTCTTATGGTAAATTATACTTTGATAATTTCCCAGAAATTATTAAAAACCAATTTAGTAAAATCTTAATACTAGAATGATTTGTTTTGACAATATACATGGCTGCCAGCACAGAACAAATATTAACAAGAATACTATGAGGTAAACCAGTTTATTCACATCTTTGTACCAATCTTATTAAAATTATATCTATCATTTGTTCCTTACACTCACTCAGCATGGCAGATCTAAGTTCAACATCTCTTCTACTATCTGTTCTGATGACCTTTTTGAAATCCTGGGTTTTTATTCTAAGTCCAGTACCCAAAATCCTGGAAGCTGCAATCTGATTGGTTAATTTAAAAGGTCACCAGAACAGAAAGTAGAATGGAATGTTGTTAGATCTACCATGCAGTGTGTAAGGAACAATTGGTAGATATATTTTAATTACATTGATCTTTGTATGAATTCAAAATTAATCAGACAGTACTTGGATAGGTATAAGGAGTCCTAAGGATAGAGTGATAAATTGGTTCTGTTTCATGGCCGTAAGTGTAGAACACAGTTGAACATTGAAGCAAATTGATTTTATAGCTGCACTGAAATTATGTAGTGGATGGCTCTTTAAAGAGATAGCAATAAAAAAAATCCTCTAGATTAGAGGATTTTTTTTATCGCTATCCAAGCAACAAACATAGCTGACTGCAAAGTTTAAACATAAAGTCTTATGGAAGAAACTTATTGATTTTTTTATCTTTTTTGAAGATATGAAAAAAATTTTGTAGTCAATATTGTCCAGTTATGTATCTGATAAGTTCATTAAAGGTCCTGTATGGGTCCAAGCATTCTCCTTCAAAAGGCCCTTTTTGGTAGCGTGAATTGTGAAGAAAAACTAAAAATAGGTCTGATTCATGATATCATATGTTTGTATTATATTTGAAAGCCAATAGCCACATAAGTGTCATACATGATTTTATGTGATCATGATTTCTTGAAAGGGGGATCCCTTCAGGGTCAAGATCTGCATTAAATGCAGTCACAGGATTGGTTGATTATATACATTTGAACTTAAGCATTACTTCGAGGCAAATCATCAGATGACTGAGACAGGATGAGGTTCTCTAGTTTAAAAAATTCATCCATTTCTCTACGGTTGTACGTTTAATTGTTTCCATTTCTTGTTAACAGGCAGATAAAAAGTGTATGAAATGTGGTAATGAAGGTATGGTGTACTCTACAATGCAGACAAGGTCAGCAGATGAAGGTCAAACTGTATTTTATACTTGTCCTAAATGCAGGTTAGTAAGCAGAAATAGGGCCTGTAAGTCTCCTCACATGACCAACATGAATGAATGAGAAACATGTTTCCCTGGTACCTATTACTTATGTAGCACTATGGGGGAATGGTGGGGTTTTCGATTCACAGATCAAATTAACCATGGAATTCATTTTCTATGAACCAACATATTTTTAAATTAATGAATTATTACCTTAACTTGGGTAGAAATTAATAAAAATAGTGATTTTCTTGAAGCCGCATTATCTCTATCAACCAGGCTCTTCCAGCTATGGTAGATATCCCAATGTAAAGCATCTAATCAATCACGACTTTTTGACGTTGAGAAAAATATCCCGGAAGTGTAATCGGTTGACTGATTAAATGTGCATTCTGCATAGTGACGTCATAAAGGAGTAGGGGCGATAAGGGCCTTATTTGGCCTGAAAAATAAATCTGGTTGAATTCACAGAATTTTCTCATTGAAATATTCTAAGGGTATGGCTTTTCAGTAAACAGTAACAGTTCTCAAATATTGATGTATGATTACTGAGTTTTTGAGCGTAGAAGAAGTGAAAAATGACAATTTTGACTACTTTTTCTGTATAGGAAATATAGAGCACATGCAAGAACCACAAAAATATCTATATGAGAGGTTCGATTCATTTGTAACTATAAGTTGTTAAATTTTCTAATTGGTTCTTGAATGTGCTAGATGTTTCCGGTGAGGAAAACTGTACGAAAATCTGCCAAATTCTGTATATTTCTATGAGAATTCTCAAAACGTAGCCTTTTCACGACGTCAGAACTTTACCTATTGTGATGTCATTGGTTCTAACTTTTGTATTTTTTCTGTTAATGGGACCTCAACTTTGAAACGAACATTAAAGAAAATCTTGAGGTGAAACTTAGAAATTCACTGGAATCTTGGGCCAAATCAACCACTTATCACACCTTGTCCTTTCAGGATTTATAAAGTGAACATAGAACGAGACTTACAGACCCTATAGAAAGTTAATCTTGTAACACATTTGTTTCTTCTAAAAATTAGTAGTAAAAATTTGCAAATTTCACTTGCTTAATTGGAAAATTTATGGTCGCAAAGGGGGTTTACTTGCATCATTTCAACAAAGTCATCAGTAAATGGTGATTTACAACTGTCAAATCAGATATTGATGGTATTAAACTTTCATATATAATACCATTTGTTGTATTTCTAATGTAACAGTATGAAATGTGTTCAAAAATTTAGTATTTAACAAGCTAGGTAGGTGAAAATACAAATGCTCTTTTATTTCACTCAACCAATCATGTACCAACTTTTTTATTTTCATTATTGTTACATTTTGTCTGTGAAATTAGGATTTATCTTCAATACATGATCATTTCAGTTTTTTGTTGAGAAAGAAACATTAACATGCTTTGATTTATGTCATTCAGATATCTTTTATTTTATTGCATGTTGCTTAAGATGCGCCTGCAGTTTTGTCATTGAAGCATTAAAAAAGTAAATCTTTGGAGACAGGAATTACTATTTTTATTTAGTTTTCTATTAAGTTACATTTGTTCAGACCTATATATACTTGAGCAATAAGAATCATGAGAATAGTGTTAAGTATTGAAAATATCTTTGCATTTTACTTAAGCTACTCAAAAAGGGTTGAAGTCTATAGAAATACTAAAAGGAAATACTGTGCAAGTGCTTTATATGGGACATCAATTTTTGTGGCTTTAATAAATATTACTGAGAAGTGGGTACTTATATTCATGGTTTCAAATTCCATAATCAAAACTCCAAGGAAAATATACATTTTGTAGGAACTTACCACGAAATCCACAAAAATTTTAAGCCAATGAACAATAGTTCTTTCACAGTTTTTAGCTCATCTTACCCAAAGGGTCAGTGTGAGCTATTGTTATCACTTGGCGTCAGTCGTCCGTCCGTTTGTTAACTTTTCACATTTTCATCAACTCCTCTGAAAGCACTGAAGCAAATTCAACCAAACTTTACAGGAATGATGAATGGAAGGTCCTTAACAAAGATTGCTTATTTCGTTCCGATCCGACAAAAAACATGGCCGCCAGTGGAGAACTTTTATTTAACATTGGCTCCTATGGGAAAAACGTCATTTTCATCAATTACTCTAAAACCACTGAAGCAAATACAACCAAACTTTACAGGAATGATGTATTGAAAGTCCTTAACAAAGATTGCTCATTTCATTCCCATCGGACAAACAACATAGCTGCCAGCACAGAACTTATATTTAACATTGGGCCCTATGGGATAAAATGTCATTTTCATCAACTCCTCTGAAACCACTGAAGCAAATTCAACCAAACTTTAAAGGGATGGTGTATGGAAGGTCCTTTACAAAGACTGCTTATTTTTTACCCATCCGACAAAAAACATGACCGCCAGCCTGGAACTTATATTCAACATTGGATCCCCATGGGAAAACATCATTTGCATCAACTCCTCTGAAACCACTGAAGCAAATTCAACCAAACTTTACAGGAATGATGTATTGAAAGTACTTAACAAAGATTGCTCATTTCATTCCAATTGGACAAACAACATTGCCACCAGCACGGAACTTATATTTAACATTGGACCCTATGGGAAAACATCATTTTCTTCAACTCCTTTTAAACTACTGAAGCAAATTCAACCAAACTTTACAGGAATGATGTATGGAAGGTCTTTTACAGATTGCTTATTTCTTTCCGATCCGATAAAAAACATGGCTGCCAGTGCGGAACTTATATTTAACATTGGACCCTATTGGAAAACATCATTTTCATCAACTCCTCTCTCTCAGAAGCAAATTCAATCAAACTTTACAGGAATGACATATTGAAGGTCTTTTACAAAGATTGCTCATTTCATTCTGATCTGACAAAAAACATGGCCGCCATCGCAGAACTAAAACATTGTACCCTAAGGTACATTGGATACTTTGGGAAAAACATCATTTTCATCAACTCCTCTGAAACCAATGAAGCAAATTCAACCAAACTTTACAGGAATGATGTATGGAAGGTCCTTTACAAAGATTGCTCATTTCATTTCAATCTGAAAAAAAACTTGGCCACCATGCAAAACATAGAAAACTATGCTGTTCAGCATTTTGTCAGGTGAGCAATACAGGCTCAGTCTCTGAGCCTCTAGTTACTTGTGCTTATTAAGTTATAATACTGTATTATCAATGCATTGACACAAGTTAATATCATATTATTAATTCAGAACATACAAGCTAGCATAATTGAGAAAGATCTAAGAAACATTTGTGAAAAAAATATATAGGACCCAAAGAGTTTAATTGAGTTTTCCAAAATTTTTAATGGAGTCTTTTTTTATATGCAACACTTGGAAAAATTTCAAATTCACAGTACTTATGTCACATGGTATTTTAATATTCAAGGCATGGAAAAATTTCAAATTCAAGGTACTTAATATGTCACATGATTACATATAGATTATATGAAATTGTTTTAATTTTTTTGCAGGCATCAAGAAATTGAATATTCATGAATTCTTGCCTACAGTGAAATAGCAACCTGGTTTCTTTGTGGTGGAATTTTCGATATAAAGATGGTACCAATTCTAGACAAGACACTATGAGATGGACATTATTTTCATGTGCAATTCCGATTTGATAGACTCCTTAAAGAAAAAAAAACCAAACATATACATTTATTGTTTTGTATAATTTATACACAAAATTTGAACTTATACAATAAATAAACTTTACTTTAAGTTGACCTGTCACTATGACTTTTCAAAGGAAAACTATTGAAAGTTGCTACCTTACATTTTATGGAAAATTACATATTCAAAAATTACAGGTAAAATGAGTTCTGCACATGGAAATTCTAACAAGATCACATGACTATTGACAGGTTAGAGAAAACATTGCAAGATGTTCCTCTCTGAGACTGCATAGCCAATTGGAACTAAGCTTTGTCAGAATAATCATTTGGTTGTAACCTTTCAAAAATATGTCCTGCAAGTCTGAATCTCATCCAAGATGGCCACCAGTGGGGAATTTAGTTAAACATTGGACCCCATGGGGAAACATGTTCATAGATATTCTCGTCTGAAAGTACTTGGCCAATTGGAACTGTACTTGGTCACAATGGTCTTTGGTTGCCCACCTTAAAAAAAGTCTGACATGTTGGTATCTCATCCAAGATGACCACCAATGGGAAAAACACTGGACCATAAAGGAAATGTATTAAAACATATTCTACTCTGAAACTATTTGGCCAGTTGGAACCAAACTTGGTCACAATAGGCTTTCAAAAAAGTGTCTGGCAAGTCCACGCCTCATCCAGAGATGGATTCCGGTAGGGAACATAGTTTATCACTGGACCCTATGAGAAATATGTATTTAAAGATCTTCACCTCTGAAATTACTTGTCCAATTCTATCCAAACTTTTTAACAATTGTTCTTAGTTGGCCCCTTTTCAAAAAAGTGTCTCCATCAAGATGGTCACCAGCAGGGAAAATCTTTTAAAATTGACCGTATCAGAAAGCATTCAAAGATCTTCTCCTCTGAAGCCACAGAGCCAATTGGAACCAAACTTGGTCAAAATAGTTCCTTGGTGATCCCTTTTTCAAAATTTGTCCATCAAGTCTGCACATCATCAAAGATGAGTTTAACATTGAAAATATTCAATGATCAGCGCCAATTGAACCAACTTTGTCAGTATAGATCTTGATTGGTCCCCTTTGAGAAATGTGTGAGACATGTCTTCATCCCATCAGAGATGTCTGATGAATGACTAAATACTGAAGTAACTGTAAATTTAAATTCTGCATATGTGCATTTCGACAACTTATTTTTATGCCCTGCCACGAAGTGGAAGGGGCATATAGATATACCCTTCATCCGTCCGTACGTACATACGTCCGTATGTCCTTCCCGATGTTAAGTTTTGCATTTAGGTTCATATATTGGCAACCTCTTGTAGTATTTTGATAATATGACATTAGTACATGCACCTTGATTAGTACTACCAGATTCACCAACAATTAGGGATCCATGTCCTACATTTTACGCTTGAGTGACTTTTGTTGCGTTAAGGTCCATTTCTCAACAACTACACATTATACCAATATGATGTTTCATCAAATTAATTGCCCTGATGAGTACTACCCAAAACATTGACAGTTAGGTAGCTTTGACCTATATTTTACGCTTGAGTGATTTTAATTAAATTTTGTGTTAAGGTCCATTTTATCAAAAACTACACATTATACCAATATGATGTTTCATCAAATTAGTTGCCTTGATGTTTACTACACAAAACATTGACAGTTAGGTGGCTTTGACCTATATTTTACGCTTGAGTGACTTTTGTTAAATTTTGCTTTTAAGTCCATTTCTCAACAACTACACATTGTACCAATACATCGGCAAAGGAGTACCGAAGCAAGAACGAGGAAAGGGGAAATTCTAAAATCACGGCAAATCACAGCAACACGAATTGAGACAGTATGACAATGTGATGTTACATCAAATTAATTACCTTGATGAGTACTACCCAAAACATTGATAAATAGGTGGTTTTGACCTATATTTAACGCTTGAGTGCCTTTTGTTAAATTTTGCATTTAAGTCTGTTTGTCATCACCTTAACATGCTATCCCAATGTTGTTGCATCAAAATAAATCAACTTGATGAGGAATATCCAAATCAAGGCCAATTAAGTGTCTTTGATCTACATTTTACGCTTGAATGACTTTTGGTTAATTTTGTGTTATACATACTTTTCTCAAAAATTACACCAACATATTATGATGTTTCATGAAATTACTAATCTTTGTGAGAACTATCTAATTTTTGGACAATTTTTTTACTTTGACTTCCATTTTATGCTTGAATGACTTTGTTAAATTTTTGCATGGGGCCCATTTCAAACAGCTAGATGTTTAATTGGTGAATACTACATTATTCAAGGATAATTTTATAACCTGACCAATATTTATTTTTTAAAAGACTTTAGTATGGTATTTTTGTTACTTTCCATTATTCAACAAAAGTTTATTGAACAATCATCTGTAATGGTACTTCCTGATGATTCAGTGACTGGGAACTAATTTTTATGCCTGATTGACTTACGTTATCAATTGTCATAAATTTGTCGGCGGGGAATCCGTGTCTAATAGACACATTCTCTAGTTTATACTAAATGAAAAAATGTTTAACTGAAAAGTCATATATTGTCACACTGAAGCATTTTTGCACACTTTGTAAAAAAGCAATTATCTGCTAAAGACAAAAATCATACTTAAATCAAATGGTTGCTAAGTGTATAAATATACATAAAAGTATAAGCACAGCAGTCAGTACTTTACATAATCAACAAATTGTTTTTTTTGTGTATTGGACAGCATCACCACATAGAATTGTAAAATTTACATTGAATGTACATGTATGTTCATTGTTGGCACTACAAATAACATTTACCTACTTTGTACTGGTGATCTGTATATAGTTTATTATATACCAAGCTGTATGCCAAAAATCATTTAACATTATGACAAGAAATACATTTGTACAGAACAATCAATCGAGGAAAACAATCTATCTTTCATAACTTAATATATGTGTACAGGAATATATGTAACTAATATACAGGCTTTTCCAATTGCTTTGTGAGAAATGTGTGACACAATATAAAATTTTATAACATAATATATCTTGTGTTGTTTCAATGTTGTTTTGGTTAAACCTTAGACCCATTGGGAAAGCAATTAAAGATCTTCTCCTCTGAAAATACTTGGCCCATTGGAGGCAAAGTTAGGCACAATGGTCCTGAGATGGTTGTCTTCATCAAGACAGGTGACAGTTTGTCTGCAATCCATCTAAAATAGCTGCCAGTGGGAAACATAGTTTAACTTTGGATCATGTAACATTAAAGTCTCTAAACAAACTTGAAAATGAGACCCTTAAACATTGTGATTACTTTTACTGCTTATATTACATTAGCCATATCCAAGATGAGTGATACAGGCTCTTGAGGACCTCTTGTTTCAATTTCAAGAAATTTAGATGGTTAGTATTGTAAGCTTGTTTTATTATAGGATAGCGATATCCTTGAGACCTTACAGCTCACAAGATACTTCGATTATATAAATGGTGAGGTAAATTTTAATTCTGTATATTACAAAGAGGCATAGCATACCAATATTCTTGTCTATATTACTTTGATGTAACTTATAAACCACATGGATATAGTTAAATGAACTCCTTGATTAGAGAGGCTGGATATGTCAACAGTGTAAGGGACTCCTGCAATGCATGTATCACACATCAAATCGTAGCCAGAGGAAGGTCGAAGTCCAATAGTTTTCATAAAACAAATCAATGCTAAATCGAGTCTAATTCAAACATGTCAGTCTCAAGATGCCAGACTTACATTGTACTGGTTAACCTCGAGTGGTTAACCATTTTATGATGACGACAATATAATTTAGAGTGTTAATATTTCCTTCAAGTAAGTTTTCTGGTTAGTAATAAACATATGTTTGTTAAGTTCTCTTCTCAAAGGATGCTCTAACATATCCTAAACGTTGAGATGCATACACCCTTAATGTGGGAGCAGAAAGGATTATACTATAAACTTAGGAAAGGGAAATTAAGGATAGGAAAGTTCAAATAATCACTTTTTATGCCCCCGCAACTAAAAGTTGGGGGTATATTGATTTACCCTTGTCTGTCCATACAAATGAAAAACTCATCTTTTGATGTTTTTCAGACACTTTTCAACCAAATCCCAACTACTTTAAAGGAATCTAACTTACAATAAGAAGATGTACAGTACAGCCATGGTGGATTGGTGAATTTCCTTGCATCCACTCAAAAATCCCACTCAAATCCATGCATGGAACCCACTCAAAACCACTCAAATATTACTTATAACATATAGGGTTATAGTGGTTTTGAGTGGACAACATGTAATTTGAGTGGAAACACTCAAATCCACTCATTTCCACTATAGTGGAAAATCACCAATCCACCATGACTGCAATGTACACACACACACACACACTTTTGGAATATTCAAAATAGCTGTGATTGCCATGGAAACTGAAAAAAGGCGGGAAAATTCAAAATGCCTCAAATTGGATGAAACTTTACAGGAAGGTTGTCTAGCACCCATAGAAATGATTTTTGGTCTCATAATTTTCCAAATGGCTGCCGTTGCAATGGAAACTGGGAAAAAGGCAGGAAATTTAAATTGCTTCAAATTAGATGAAACATTATAGGAAGGTTGCCTAGCATCCATAGAAATGATTTTGGTTCTCAAAATTTTCAAAATGGCTGCCGTTTCCATGGAAACTGGAAAAAAGCGAGAAAATTCAAAGTGTTTGAAAATGGATGAAACTTTACAGAAAGGTTGCCTGGCATCCATAGAAATGATTTTTTTGGCTCATAATTTCTTTTGTATATTTTGTGGGAAAAAGGGGGGTATATCATCGTGTCCATATATTTGTACTGTGTCAACACCTGTATTGCGTCCACGCACACTTAAATTTGCACTTTCCATATTGATTCAGGGTTCACTTAACGGGGGCATAATTAGTTGCCATTCGGCGACAGCTCTAGTTTTTTTTTTTACAAAATCTAGTTTAAGGTAGGCCATCTTTATTAGTTTCAAGAAACAGATTTAAATATGAAGCTTATATTGTTTTTGAATGCTATTACAATGTAATTTCCAATTAACTGGGATATGTATACTATGTATATGTATATGAGCTCTATGGAGTGAATGAACATCATCAATATATAAAAAGGTGAAATCAAAGATTTTAGCACTGTCTATGCCAAAGTGAGCTTTAGCTATTCCTTTGCGTCTGTTGTAAACTTTTGCTTCAAGGAACTTCTACCTGAGAAATACTGAATGTATTTAAACCAAACTTGGGAAGCATGATGCTTTTGAGGTGCTGTCCGCGTGCCGATCTTTCATCCAATGTGGCCGCGACAGGCGAATTTAGTTAAACAAAGATCCTACGGGGAAGTGCAAAGAGCTTCTAGAGAACTACTGTATTGATTTAAACCAAACAACATGGCATGCATGATTCTTATGAGATGCTAAGCAAGTGTTGTTACTTTGGTGCCAATTATTCACCCAAATACTTGTAGACGCCATTGATTTAACATTTGAAACTATGAGGGATAAATGCAAATAAAGATCTTTTACAGAACCACTGAATGGATTTAAATCAAACATGGTATGAGCTGATGACGAAGTCATCCAGCCTTGCCTGCAGCGTTGAAACTTATATCAACGTTGGACCTAATGGGGAAATGCATACAAAGATATTCTAGACCAACCTGTCATAATGGTGCTTTTGAGGTGCCGGGCAAGTGTTGTTACATGGGTGGCGATCCGTCATGCAACATGTTCACCAGCGACTTAACTTTTAACATTGGACTCTATAGGGAATGCATACAAATATCTTCTAGGAAACCGAAGAATGTACTGAAACCAAGTACTGTATGCACGTTACTTGTGAGTTTCTGACCAAGTATTGTTACTTTGGTACTGATCCCTAGTCCCACATGACAGCCTTTAACATTCGATCCTTAGGTAAATGCCTATAAACATCTTCTTCTAGAAACTTCTGAAGGGATTTAAACCAAACATGGCATGAATAATATTTGTGGGGTTCTGACAAAATATTGTTAATTTTGTGCCGATGTGTCTTCCAACATATGACCGCCAGCGGTGAACTTAGTTTAACATTGGAACTACGGGAAATGCATACAAAGATCTCCTAGAGAACCATGGAATAGATTTAGACCAAACATGGCATGAATGATGCCTTTGGGGTCATCTAGGCAAGGAAAGCTTGTCCTGCTTCAAAAGACAACCGTCACACTAAAAATTCATCAGTTCATCAATCTAGGGTAGGATAAAAGGGTTTATGTAGAAAAATCAAATTGATGATGTCCACTTTCAAGTGTTGTTACTTTGGGGCTGATCCTTTGGGAATGCAAACATGACATGAATATTTCTTATGAGTTGCTGCCCAAGTGTTTTTACTTTGGTGCTGATCCGTCATTCAACATGGCATTCAACGGTGAAACTTAGCTTATTATTCCACCCTATCAGGAAATGTATAAAGATCTTTTTGAGAACCGCGGAGTAGATTTTAACCTGACATGGCATGTAAAAAAATTGTGATGTGCTGACGAAAAGTTTTTACGTTAATGCCAATCTGTCATGCAACATGACCACCAGCCATGGAACTTAGTTTAACATTTCACCCTTTTGGAATGCAAACATGGCATGAGTCGCTGCCCAAGTGTTGTTCCTTGGTGTCATTCCGTCATCCGAAATGCCACCAGCAGTAAATTTAGTTCATACATTTTTGATTTGGTATTCGTCTTTGAATCATTTTTACTAAATAGTTTGATTGCATTTGCACTTAAGAGACGTTTGCGAAACTCAAATATACTGCACATTCAGTATTTTTGATATGTTGATCACCAGTTGGACACCATGTTACGAGTATAATTTTATAACATAGTTGATATGTTTTATCACTCATACCTTTACAAACTAAAAATGAAAAAGAAAAACAATTATGCATGTTTTTATTCTGTTACTAAATCATTTTGTCTTCTTCCGAATTTCATCTCTTTTGGTGTGTCTTCATTCAATATCCTTGAGAATCAGCTAAAACAGAAATGAAATTTTGATCAAATTATTATAGTTTTTCATATTGGTTGAGAGATATGAACACTTTCATCTTTTTTCGGGGGAGGGGATCCTGGTCGGTAAATGCATTTTGGCCAATCTATTTGAAACTTTAGTCAAACCCATTTAACTCCCCAGAATTGTTCTTCATGTGGCTATTTATTTAAAATATTACTGAGCAAAAGAAAGAAGTATCTGGCTTGGAAACGACTTCTAATGTTACAATAGAGATAATGTTCAACCGTTCTAAGAATTTTCACTTCAATTTAGGGACCGACCATTTAACTTGAAAGGGGGGGGGGGGGGGGG
>MJUU01004205.1:382428-394684 GCA_002080025.1 Modiolus philippinarum
ATAATGTTAATTTTGAAAAAAAATATTTTGTTGATACGTGTGGAAAAAATAAATAATTTGTTTCGCGCGAAGCGCGAAAAAAATTTTCTGTCCAGAAAAAAAACCATAACCCCCCCTTCAGGTTAAATGGTCGGTCCCTTAGTCGTGATCATAATTCGACAGGTCGATCTGTAAGACGTTTCTTTATTCTTGATGAAATGGAAAAGGGACATTTATGGTGGAATCCAGAGTTAATTATCATCCTAATACAAATTGCGTCTTACTAAACCCAATTCTGCCTTTGGCAGTGTTATTGTATGATGTTTGCGTAACATATCATGCTTAACCTTTCAGAACATATTCTTTTGGAGGGATCACGTTCAAGTTTGTCTCTTTTTTTTGTAGTTGCACGTTTTGATTTTCCAATTTCCCTTTGGCATTTGCTAACCCACATACAATGTATAATAATCATACACCCTCGTCATTTGACAATTGATGTACAGTGTCCGCGTAAAACATCATGCAACTTCAATGTTTGAATGATAAAAAAGAAACCAAAGCGGGGAAAATTATTTCACAAAATAGATTTCTGGTGATCACGATCGTCTTTTTTGTCGACAATTCAGATAATAACATGCAGATATTCATTCCTTAGTTCCTAAAAAAATTAGAAGCCTAGAGGTAAAAAATAGCCAGACATTTATTGTGCGCGGAAAATATAAGAAGCAGTTAAAATAATGCACCCGGAACAATAATAGGGCCAATCTGATTCAACCAGTTGATAGGTAAAAAATTAACATCTTTTGTTTCCCGTTAGTGAAATACATTAACCATTTCTTCTTTTAAATCACAGCAACTGTTCTCAGCGTTCTGAACAAAAACACTGCAATAAATAAGCCGTTTTCATATTGTAAGGCGACATATTCAATGTAGAATACCAGATCGGCAAACGAATACCAAAGCAAAAAGGAATGAAGGTAAAATTCCAAAATCAAAAATCCAATAAAGACGGTATTTCCTATTCAACACGAATTGAGACAGCATGACAAAGACAAAACAAACAAACAAGAACGAGAATGAACAAGAACGCCACAAAATTAAGCAGTAGAAGTGTGAACCCCCAACAAAAACTTCATGTAGCATCAGATGCTCCGGAAGGGTAAGCATAATCTGCACCACGTGTGGCATCCGTAACACTAATAGTAGAAAAGTCTGGTTTAGTCATAGTCGGTGTTAAAAATGTCAGTCCGGTAATAAACCCTGGATCTATCCAAAGATATCCATTATTTGTGAGACAGAAAAATTGTAGCAGCCTGTCATATCATGGCGACGACCGTAAAACTTATTTAGTGATAATAGCATTGGTGTATGTCATTTCGCTCTGTTGACCAAACCGCTGTTCACACTACAGGCGCGACATTGTGAATGAGTTTTGAAATGTAGACGCCATATGTGGGAATATTACTGCTTAAAAACGGGAAATTCACTATTTGAAAGTCAAAATCATTACGCCTGTCGTACAATGTCATCCAAGAATGACAGAAAACATATTAGACCAACTGTAATTCGTAGATTGAGCTAATTAAAAGATTGACTTACTCAACAATGAAAGTATTAAGAGAGATAGCATTAGTACTTTGCGTGGAACATCCTTCTTTTCCATGCCAAGTCTAAGGGTAGATACACACTATTATTGCTCTATTTTCAGCACGGTTCTCGTCACGTGATGTTAGTATTTACTTTATGTTATCTCTTACTGAATTGCCTATCAGACAAACTTATTACGTGTATTGCCTTTTCTGCAAGAAATGCTAAACTGGCTTCACAATCCATTAACTTCCTTTCTGTCAAATATGCTAGATTGTCTCTTGGAGTACAGTATTCACCATCTCTGTATGTTGTTCTCTTGCAGACATTTAGACTTTGTATGATAAATTTACCGCTAAATTAGGTTGTTTTCTAGCAGATATACAAGACTGTATTCACCATCTCTGTTTGTTGTTCTCTTGCAGACATTTAGACTTTGTATGATAAATTTACCGCTAAATTAGGTTGTTTTCTAGCAGATATACAAGACTGTATTCACCATCTCTGTATGTTGTTCTCTTGCAGACAACTAGACTTTGTATGATAAATTTACCGCTAAATTAGGTTGTTTTCTAGCAGATATACAAGACTGTATGTAATAGTTTTTATTATTATAGTACGACGTTTTGAAATGCAAGACTTTTTATCATATGATGCCAAGTCAGACATGCATGCGAATAAAATGGTCATTATCAAACAAGCTAGACCAACACGGGTTATTAAACAGTCGAATATAGATATATCCAAATGTAAGACTCATTGAGGAAATTTACAGAAGCCGGGGTATGTTGTTTTCTATCGTAAAAACTAGGAATCTCCATCCCAGGATGTTGTTTTATGTCAGACATACTAAGCTGTTTTTGAGTGTGCTCATCAGCAAAATTAATCATTTCACAAAAGACATGGCAGACTATATCTCTGTTGATGTTCAAGACACAACAGATTCTTTGTGGCCTGCATTGTCTGTAGCATGTTCACCCTAGCAAACACTGTACTTGGGTACAGATGAAATACAATGTCCGTCCGTTTGTACGCACTTTTGTGTAAGCCCATTTCCTCTTTAAACACTTCAAAGATTCTCATTAGCTTTAATATAACAGCAGGACTCTTTTTGTAGATGGACATATACTCCATAAAGAGGAAATAATCAGATTTTGCATTCATTTTCCATGAAAAGTAGGTGCAGTCTTTGCTACCATCATCTCTTATCTACTATCATACATGCTAGACTGTTTTAGTATGTTCATTAGCAAAGTGTTAACCATTCATATATCATACTGGATAATTTATACGGATATTCATCATAAATTTGAACTGTCAAACTTTTTAGTCTTTTGTTTCCAATTGAGAAAATCAAAATCTATCAATAAAGCCACAAATATTAATAAAATCTAGTTTTGTTGAAAGGTCAGCAGCTGCTTTTAGACTCTTGAATGATTGTTCAGTGTTTACAGTGGTAAGATGCATTGTACATGCAAAACAAAAAACAAAACAAAAAATAAATAAATACGTTGACCATTAATGCTTATGAAATGTTTAACATTTACTTTGATCCTACTTTCGTGGTATGTTCATGGACTAATACTAATTACAGACACGTTTATGTCCAGTTGTCTTTGTTTTGTCTTTATCTTTTTGTCTCCATTTGTATTTTTGATTCTCAAATTTACACATTTTTCTCATTTTTATTTTCATTTGCGGGGGTATAAAAAGTTAATTTAATTTATTCTTTAGTTTTTACTATGTTGCCCTACAACATTCATGTTAAATCTAAATCATACAAATACTAACCATGGCATGGATGTTTATTGCATCGTTTCTTGTCCCTTTTGCGACCATTACACTTTGGTTCACCATACCCATATTTTGATACACATGCTCTTGTTCTATATTTAAAATTCTTCTCTCCGTTCTTTTCGCAATTATAAGAGCAAGGACCCCAAGCTGACCATGCTGTCCATTTTCCTAAGTCTAAAATGGTATAGTGAATTTTCCGTATGCAAAAATTATAAAAATATATAAAAGAACTTCCATAATTACTGGTATTAGGTTAATGTGAAAAGCAGACTATTGGCCATGCAAAAATTGAGTCTTGCTTGATAAGAACAATGCGATGATTAATAGGCACTATATGTTAGTATGAAGTAGAGGCCTTTAGAGGCATCGGTTCGTGTATCATTGAAACTTTGATGCAGTTGATGTCTTGTCTGACCGACTTGATGATATGCAGAAAATTAAAAGACATGAAAGCAACACGTACAAGTTTCTATGTAAGAAAAAATCTAGTGAATTGTGTAGCAGAAGATTGATTTTCGACGCTAAACGGTAACTACAGACATAGTGACAGGGTTCTATTGGTTCTAAAATTCCATTCCCATAGCGTCGTCATCAGAAACATTTTTCTTAATTAATTTACTATACTTTGAGAAAGATCCACTGATAGCTGAAGTGTTTTCTTCTTTTCCCTGTTCAGCCTACCACAAGGACAAAACTTTTTCTGGCCATTTTGTAAGAAGTGCTTTAAAGCCAAAGAGATTTTTGGATTAATTTTTGGGAAAGAGGAATGCAAAAGAACCAAATATGTTGGATAACATTTTGCAGTAATAAACGGAATTATTTGAAGTTAATGGTCCATATTTAAATACATATTTTACGAAAGGATACGGAGTAAATGAACATGAGACCACAACGCGCATATTAACTCCAACTGCAATAATTTTAATGAGGTGGATGGCCATTTCGGAAATTAATTCCTCATCAGCAGCACTAGCTAGAAGCCAAACATAGGAAATGTTCAAAATGCATAAAACCAAACGAAATCCGAATAATCAGTAATATCAAATATAGCTGAGGACAAAACTACGATGGAGGGAGTTGAACCTTAGGTTTCAGAATTTACTAAAATTTAGATAATAGTTAAGGTACAAAGTGTACACATGAGATATAATCTCATGTACAAGTACACCATATCTAAGAAAAATAAAGAGCATACATCTCTACCACGTGGAATTGTTTTACCAACTCCACACTGCATTAAAAGACAAACTCCTGTATTAAATATTTTACGAAAGGATATGAAGTAAATGAACACGAGACCACAACGCATATGTTAACTCCAACTGCAATAATTTTGATGAGCTGTATGGCCATTTCGAAAATTAATTCATCAGTAGTAATGTGTACTTCAGAACATGTAGTGTTCGTCATCATCTGCCAACTCGTCTGTAAACTATACTTTTGAGGGCTAAGCAGGCGATTCCGAATATTTGAAAAATAATAAATAAACGGCCATGCTTGAAATCATGTTGGCATTCATTGCCAGACAGTAGTATCTCCGGGCTACAGCCTCGGGGTCATAAGCATCGCCATGTGATTGAACAGTGGGTCATCAGTCGTCCGCATAGTACGTCTCAGAAAGATAAGTTAGAGCAAAATACTATAAAATTGCAATTTTTTATGCAGTTGGTTTTTTGTTTGTTACACTTCATTCTTATACAAGTCTTTTTGAGTGAACAGTGCATTTTATTTGGAGCCGTGGAGCATTACTGTTTGACCTGTTGTTGGGTCAAAGGATTTACTTGTCCACTTAAAATTTTGTTTCGATAAAATGAGTTTTTCTTTCTATCATTGTTTAGGCTTTATAATTTTTCTATATTATTTATTCTTTTCCTCATGGCAACACCATCATGAATCCTCATATCATTCCGTTTGGGTTTCGTTCGATGTTATTCGAATAAGGCATATATAAGAACCTTCTTTTCAAATACTTTTTTTTTCTAAAATTGATTTATCGTATTTCAGTGAATAGTGTGGAATTTGTAAAACATGAATTGTGAACATATTATAAAAGCTACTTAAATTGATAATTTAAAATTTCAATGACGAAATCTTCTCTCTTGTCGTTGAAAAAAAAACAAGTGAAGAAAATCAAATATGAAGTATTTACCATGACATGGTATTTTGTTGCACCTTCTCTTACGCCTCTTGCGACCTCTGCATGGTCTACCACTATAAGAATGGGGAGGAATAATGCATTCTCTTGTTTTATATTTGTAGTTCTTCTTCCCATCTATTTCACATTCGTGGTCACATTTGCTCCATTTCGACCATTTTGTCCAATATGCATCTTCACCATGGCCTACAGAAAAATAAGATGAAAAACATGTTTTAGCCCGTACAATAGTTAAAGTCACAAAGTTACCAACAACAAGGTTTTGGTAAAAATACACTGATATACAAGTTGAAATGAAAAGCTATTTTAAAGGTAGAACTTAGATACTGTATGGGAATACTAGCAATCACAATATGAATTATCGAACAGCATTGCCAAGAGATAAATTATCACACAGCATTGCCAAGAGAAAATTATCGAACACCATTGCCAAGAGATCAATTATTGAACACCATTGCCAAGGGATAAATTATCGAACAGCATTGCCAAGAGAAAAATTATCGAACAGCATCGCCAAGGGATAAAGTATCGAACAGCATTGCCAAGAGATAAATTATCGAACAGCATTGCCATGAGATAAATTATCGAACAGCATTGCAAAGAGAAGAATTATCGAACAGCATTTCCAAGAGATAAATTATCGAACAGCATTGACAAGACATAAATTATCGAACAGCATTCCCAAGTGATGAATTATCGAACAGCATTGCCAAGAGATAAATTATCGAACAGCATTGCCAAGAGATAAATTATCGAACAGCATTGCAAAGGAATAAATTATCGAACAGCATTGCCAAGAGATAAATTATCGAACAGCATTGCCAAGACATAAATTATCTTACAGCATTGCCAAGAGAAAAATTATCGAACAACATTGCCAAGACCCAAAATCCAAAGGACAAAAAGACAAAGCAGGTACAAAACTATCTAATAAATTGTCAAAATCTATGGTCCTCAGTTGGTACAGTCATTTAAAAAAATGGTGTTTTTAATCGCTTATAAGGGGTGCCGAAATGAAGTAATTGTATTCATGTAAATAAATAAATCTGCACTGATGAGACATAAGTTGTCGAAATGCGTATATGCAGGAAATAAATTAACAGTAACTTCGATATTTTGTTATTTCCGAAAACAATATAATTAAAAATTATAATGTTAAGAATGAATTCTGGGAGCAAATAGATATTCATTTTATTGTAAAAATGTCAGTTATAATCCAAAAACATCTTATTTGTGTATCACACTAATAGGAAAAATGAAAGAATATGGAGTGAATAAGCATGGTTTAAGATGGATATGAAAATGAAAGGAAATGACATGGGTTAAATGTCAAGGAGACAACATCCCATCTCCAGGTTAAAACGACCCAAAACACACAAATTAAGCATCTAGGAGTCAAAGTACGGTCTTCAACACAGTGAGGAACCTCACACCATATAGCAATCCCTAAATGGACCCCAAAAAGGTAAAATAGTGAATAAATCAACAGAAACAAACCACAGCCAACAACCCGAATATCTTAGAAACTAAAAATTTATAAGAAGACAAGGAAAAGCCAATGACTAACATATTCCTGACTTGGGACATGCAAAAATTGCGATGGGGTTAAACTCGTTTTCTTGGATCCAAACCCTCCCGTATGTCTGGTATATGGCTAAAAATAAATACACAAAAAGACTCACAGTAAAACTCAAACTAGAAAAAGTCCAACTTATCAAGACGAGTACCCTTACAATGAATTACATAGAACATCAAGACAATACACACGGGTACTGTCCTTACAAATGCTCGCAGTTACTGACAGCTAGTAAAGGACACAATTTCCGTTGATTATGATTTCAAGCCTTCTCACATATGAAACTTCAATTGAAATACTTCTAAATAGATTTCGTATAACAACATCACCAATTATGAAAGAAGAACATGATATTGTGCAATGCCAAATACTGTCAATATGAAAAATTGTTTTAATTTAGTTATGGTGTAAAGCATCAGAAACTGATCAATATTTTTGTCAAATAAATAACATTAAAATATCAAAACAGTTTTAGAAAGTGAATTGTCGATTTAGGCCTTCAAACGTTGTGCTGTGCTTGACTAAATACTAGAAATTAACCAAAAACTATTTT
The DNA here is from genome assembly GCA_002080025.1 of Modiolus philippinarum. Classification (NCBI taxonomy): domain Eukaryota; kingdom Metazoa; phylum Mollusca; class Bivalvia; order Mytilida; family Modiolidae; genus Modiolus; species Modiolus philippinarum. The sequence goes on from MJUU01004205.1 coordinate 390,076, forward strand.
GCAGAATAGATTTTACCGTAGCAATCATAAGTATTGCATCTGGCAAAGACTTTTTTACGTCCTTTACATGGTTTGCCACTGTAAGAATGAGGAGGAATGTGACAGACTCTTGTTTTATATCTCCAACTCTTTCCATTTTTCCGACATTTGCATTTGCTCCAGTCCGACCATTCTGACCAATAAGCATGTAACTCATATTCTAAAATAAACAGGATATAAGTTAAATCTGGCTAGTAAATGAAAGAGGATGTTGTAAATTATAAATTTGAAATAGATCTTCTTAAAACATATGGGGTACCAGACCCAACCAAATGATTTCAATTTTTGTAGATTCAAACAGAAGTCAACTTTCGTATTTCCCGATGAGGAGTTTCCTCTCATCAAAATCAAAATATGCAAGATTTATTATGGTCTGTCCGATTACGATCGTAAATACATTAAAAAAAAAGTTTTTCAGGGGCCTGATTAATGAAAGTCACCTAAGATCAGTCTACGCTAAGATATATCTTCTGATGGTTTCAAGTCCAGTTTTTGTCTTAGTCATGACTTTTTATATTATTTTTTTTTATTGTAAAACGATTATACGTGCAACGAACATTTTTTTTTTAAATTTTGTTTGCACTGAAGAGAAATAAGTGGTTGAAATGACCATCTGCAGAAACGAATTTGGCGGGAATTTAGCGACGCATTATACCAATTATTCAAATAACTGCACAAGAAGAAAGTCTCTTTTAGCACTTGTTTTTATCACGATGCCTTTCAGAAAAAAACAACACGACCAGGTCCCCATCTATATAAAAAGAGACTAACCTTGACATGGAAACTTATTGCATCTTGCCTTAACCTTTTTATGACCTTTACATTTCTTGCCACTATATGAATATGGCGGAATGATACATGTTCTAGTTTTATACTTCCAGTTTTTCTTTCCATCTACTTCACAGTCATGTGTACAAGGACTCCAATCTGACCAATCAGACCAATAAGCATCGCTCTGAGCTAAAGTAAAATAGAAATGATTATATCATATTAACTATATTTTGTCATATTTCCACTTAGATATTCCGGTAAATAGTTATTTTACTTTCCAGTTTGGCATTGCTCTAAAGAAGAAACTCGTGATCGTTTTACTATATTGCTCATTCTTTCAAGTCAATGAATCGTCTACACAACCATTCCTCCCCGTTCCTTTGTGTTAAAGGGCCTTGTGAAACATAGAAACTACCGGTTACACAAGCAGTACCAGCAACTGTGCCTCATTATTTATTTCAAGTACGGAAAAGCAGAACCAGAATAAAGTTTATTCCATCCCGTTGGTGTTTTTACCTGACAAAGGACAACCTTTGCTCTACATGTTCTTAAAAGAGGCAAAACTGTCAAGTGTGAGTCAAAGAAGCTTGTATTGGTGTAACTGAACAACATTGCAAGATTAAAACGACTCTAAACATCAAGGCAAAAAGCAAAAAAGTAAATCCGTCATTTTTTCAGTATTTATCATGATGGCTATTAAATTGTATTGTACTATATACATGAACCACCACTTGGGACACCAAACTCAATGATTGACTACAATATTTTTAAGCTTCGTTTGTGTATAATGAAGACCAATCATAATACATTATTTTGAAAATTCGAGCGTAATAGCGTTGACGGAGTATCGGCGAATACAAATAAACTCATCTTCCAAAGTGAAGTTTGTGGTCTATGTTCTGCCATCAGCAGGGAAGACATGGATTAAAAACTTGGCTTTGGAAGATGTTATATAGTTGATTGATATCAATCGTTACATGTTTTCCAAATGTTTTTATTTCAAGTTATCTGCACTAAGATATTATTATATTTTATTCGAGTAATAAATGATTCGAGTAATATATGCGCCATACGTAAAGAATTTCGCTCTTTGTTGCTATATGATTGGCCATATCTACAGACGGAAATACAATTTGTAGCAATATCGCTCTTTCTTGTTTCAACTTACTTTCACATGGGAACATGTTACATCTTTCTTTGTCCTCTGATGGTCCTTCACATGGTTTACCGTGGCCGCCTGGGGGCATTATACATTCTCTTGATTTGAATCGCCAATTCTCTTTGCCATCCATTTCACATTCGTTTGTGCAAAGACTCCAATCAGACCATTCACTCCAGTATCCGTCATGGCCGTCTTAAAAGAAAATTTTAATGAGACAATGTAAAATCAATTTATTCAAACTTTCATTTTTCAATACTCAAACTTGATAAAAGAAATAACAAAAGTTAAATTGTGCGGTTATGCGGATGCAAGCTTGGATTGTATTGGTTGATTAACAACCTGCTATATAACCATGTCCGCCATACACAACAAGAAAATCAATAATCTTGATAATGTAGTGATATCTGATACCGCACCATAGTGTTTCAACTAGACCGAAGTTATTCAAAAGCGTACATACAAGAATTGTATATATAAGACAACATTCACAAACATGCAGTAAGCATGGGTAAATAAACATATCGAAATTAAACATAGTTTAATTCCACGTAATGTAACGGTAATTTTAGCCTGATGGTTACATTAAAAATTAAAATACATAAGGTCTGACCATGTTCTAATCGCATAGAGCCCAGTTGCAATAATCTATCTCCGATCGATTCTGATTTATCGGTAATTTGTATGAGTTTCCTTTGATCTCACGAAGCAAATGTTTTTCAGTATTTGCTACTGCCCGAATACGAAAAAATATTGGCAATAAGCCACGCCTACTTTGTCAATCAGAATCAAAGAAATCTATAGAGACTCTTACCGGATCGTACAATTGCTTTAACTAATCAATACTACTCAATTTCATGATTTGTTGAAAATTAACATTCATTTTCAAATTTTTTTTATCGAATGATTTAGTTAATTACCTATAAATAGAATAATAGAAGTTTTGTTTTTGATACAAGAAATATTGGCGCCAATAATGGACTCGTCCACAAGGGGCTCGTCCATTATTGTTCGTCATTATTTCTTGTATCAAAAACAAAACTTCCGTTATTCTATATATTTAACAAGAGTTTGAACATTCGAAGCGGCTCTTAAAGAGCAATATTGGGTTTGGCACTAGAATTGAAATATGTAGGAAAACTGAATACAAAGACACTTAAATGAACATATAGAGAAATCTATATTCATTGTTTTAATAATACAAGTGGCTCATAAGCTTATGAATTATTACAAATAATCTTTTATAAAACATATAAAATACTGAATTTTAAAATAGAAATGGGAATAAGTGTTAGCTGGTTGTATTTCTGATTTATACGACTGCTTAGTTATGTTTTATTTGAAGCAAAAACAAAAATAAGCATATTATAATTTTATTAACGTTAAAAATAACAATTTAATATTTAAATTGTTGAGCATGATATGCAACATAGATAAGGTTTCATAACAACAACACATTCGTTGCTAGGTTACAGTTATGTCAATTTCAGTTCCGAGTCCTGTTATGAATTATAATTATTGTCACCATTTGATGCGGCTTTGTGGGTGATTCATGATTTAAAACTTTATTTACACAAGTTAAATGAATATTGAGTAAACAAAGTGTGAAATTGTACATTCGAATGTCCTTTTGTAAAAAAATATACGCATGTGCTAAAGATTGTTGTTGGAATTAAAACATAACTTTGTTTCCAAAGCGAAGAAGAGAGACATATTAGAATATAAGTTATCATGCATTGAACCAACTAATATGATTATTTAGATAGTGTCGAAAATCGTTGAGCGGTAAGGCCTATAGGCCGCACCGTTCAACCATTTTCGACACTTTCTAAATAACCAAATCAGTTGGTTCTGAAGGCCTTATCGTTCAACGATTTTCGACGCTATCTAAATAATCATATTAGTTGGTTCAATGTATGATAACATTTTTGTGCGGTTATGCGAACGTTAGTTTTTGTTTAACCAAGACAAGAGTGGACCCTAATAGATGTCTCGCCCGTCTCTGCTTGTCGCTAAAACAGTCATGTACTACTCAAAAGCAACCTACAAGCCAAATATTAATACAATTCCAGTTACAGTAATTAAGAAACTATTATAATCAGAAACACTCAACTTTGTTACTAGACCGTGAAATTGAGGTCAAGGTCAAAAGCCATATGGCAGACTGACATGTACTAACCAAGACCAAGCTACATACCAAATATCATTGACCTATGGCTTGTAGTTATTGAGAAACAGACTTAAGCAAAAAAACTTAACCTGGTCACTGGACCGTGAAATTGAGGTCAAGGACAAAAGCCATATGGCAGACTGACATGTACTAACCAAGACCAAGCTATATACCAAATATCATTGACCTATGGCTTGTAATTATTGAGAAATGGACTTAAGCAAAAAAACTTAACCTGGTCACTGGACCGCGAAATATAGGTCAAGGTCAGATAATTTTGGGTCCGACAGATAGGGTTCGCCGTAAGCTACCTATGGACCATATATAAAGTTCCTACATCAAAGGCTTGTAAACATTCTTTGAAATTATGGATTTCCTTTGTTTGGAGTTCTAGTGCTGCTGATGAGGAATTAAATTCCGAAATGGCTATACAGCTCATTAAAATTATTGCAGTTGGAGTTAACATATGT
>MJUU01004205.1:411613-422680 GCA_002080025.1 Modiolus philippinarum
CCCTGATCCTGTCCATTAAAATAGCCTGGCTCAACAAAATTTCCTAGTATAGTGTATATGGGAAAAAATAATAATCTGGCCCGCGTATCGGGCAAAAAAAATTCCCGGCTCGGGTATAAATCCCAGGCCCCTCCCCCTGAAAATCAAATGGTCCGTGCCTAAGGTGAATGATAATGCCATTCATATAAAACGTTTATATACACCTTCATTGTATGTATTGTGTGATGGATACATATACATAACGACTTAAATATTGCCAGATGATAAGGTATGGAACTGAGTCAGCTCTATGTGCGATCGACAATATTTGCGCACCACCTGTAGAAGAAGCGAAATTGGGGTGTCTAAACAGTCTTACTGATTACTTTTTTTTATATCATAAGAAGAATGTATTACGCAGAGCAAAAATTGTCAAAGAAAGCTTAAAAAATAAAGTCGCATATTAACTACATGTTGTGTTTTAACAAAGCTTAACTATTTCAACTGTTAGAAATAAGAATCGCATGAAAATGACAACAAAAATCAAAGTAAATAAATCAACACAATTTATATTTGAACTTTTGACAGCATCAACTTCTATAAAACCAGAATTTTTGTGATCCAGTAGATCGTAAATCATGCTCATTTTTTGAAAGAGCCTAAAAACTTTGCATTTTTTTTTCATCGGATTTATCTGACAGGAGTTGTATCCACTAGATTATCTAAATTCATCGACAAACTACGGAGCCACAAACGAACACCGAAACAAAAATGAAAAAGTGAGAAATTATAGAATAAAAAATCCGCAAAACAAGACAGTTTAGATGGATCACAAATTTACTCCGGAAGGGTAAGCATTACCCACGCGGACACCAATCACACTGCCAATAACAAGTCCGGTGTATGTCATAGTCAGTCAGTTAAGAAATAAACTTTGGATCTACCATAAAATGATTATTTTATTGGCGAAAAAGGAACACTGTAACACTGTCGAATCATGCTGATGTGCTTAAAATTTATATTGACAATCATTAACAGTGGTTAAACAAAACGCAGTAATTTTGCTCCGTTGACAAAATCGCTACAAGATCAAAAATATCGTATAAGTCGTGATGTAATGAAGCCGTCATATGCGAGAGGTGTTACTTCTTAACCAAATAAAAGGTCAAAATAAAAATACGTTGCATTATGAAATTCTATTATGCTGTACACTTGTTTAAAGGAGTAACGGCAGCATAAAGAGTAAATAATATTGAAAGCCATAATCCAATGCAGAAATAGTCAGAAAGAAGTACTCCTTACCAAAAAAGTCGATATAGGTGACCAAATTCACCGAGAGCAATACACGGAATGAAGCCTCAGTATTTTTAAGATTTTGTATTTGACACAAACAATATAATGCTATGAAATTAGGCTGTTGAATAACCCCGGGAACTTCTCGTTCACTTGAAGTAGCAAAAACATGACGCTCACTATTGGAGAGTCAATATTATTACGTTTGTCTTAAAAATTTGATTTCAGACATCCATAGTTATCAATGTCGAGGTGTTAGTACAGGAAACATGCTGATGAAATAACGACAGTAGAATACCAAAAGAACAAAGGATTGGTAACGACAAATCTCCAGGTACAAAGACATTGCCAAAACGAGAAAACAGAAAACAATGACGCGATACAGCTACAAAACGCAGAAATAAAGAGACAGCATTCAAAACCAAGGCACTCACAGTGTAAACTCCAATGAAACTGAAAATGACATCAGGTGCTCCTGAAGGATAAGCATTTCCTTTTCTGTTAACAGCACCCGTCACACTGGCAATGAGTCAATCTATAGGAAAAAGACAAAATCGGTATAGTCAAATCCGAGAAGACGTGAATCTACCTAAAATGTTCGCTTTCATTTAAGCCACCGACACGTCATTTCTTTCAATGATGTTATGGTGATCGCAATAGATTTTTTAGGGATAAAAGTAACATAGGCTGAATAAACCCCCGACTTAGCAGCTTATGGGACAGTGCTTTGCTCTACTAAAATCATGCTTGACATTAACTAATCAACTGTGAAATATGCACTCTTTAAGCTGGAGTGGTAGGTATATTTCTGCTAAGAAAGGAAACGTTTACAATTTGGAAGATTTAAATAATCAGTTTACCACAATTCCCCATATTTTTCTTAGATATGGTGTACTTGTGCATGAGATGATATCTCATGTGTACACTTTGTTCAATTAATATTTTCTAAATTTATGTAAATTCTAAAACCGAAGGATTAACTCCCACCATCGTAGTTTTGTCCTTAGCTATAATTGATATCACTGATTATTCGGATTTCGTTTGGTTTTATGCATTTTAGCATTTTTTGAAATTATGGATTTCCTTTGTTTGGGTTCTAGTGCTGCTGATGAGGAATAAATTTCCGAAATGGCCATACAGCTCATTAAAATTATTGCAGTTGGAGTTAACATATGTGTTATGGTCTCATGTTCATTTACTCCATATCCTTTCGTGAAATATTGTCATATAGCTTAGATTTCAAACCTCCATGAACGTCAATATACAACAAAGGATCTACTTACGAAGCAGAAGTATGTGTATATCAGTAGTTTGTTTGATTTCAAGTTCATTGGGATAGAACTATTTAATATATCACTTAAAGTTTGGATTTATCGTCTTTGTAGCGAAAGCTGAAATTAAAAGACTGGGTTTTATGTTTTTGTATTCTTTGTCGAAGTCCTGTAAAATTTTAGCCTCATACGAGTTTAGGCAAATATAAGCTAAAAGTGGCGCACAGTCAGTTCTCAGGAATCCCTGTTGGTTGTTGGAAAAGGAGACCTCCGAATTTGACAAAAATATTGACGATAAAAAATTCTAACATCTTTAATACATCAGTCTAGGTGTACTTCTTGTTTGAATCGGTGTGTTTTTTTTACAAAACCTGTTTTGTCTTTCCTTATTACTTAAAAGGTGTATCTTCGTTCTATATTTTTTTTCTATGCAGAAACATTGATGGATTAAATCTTCAATTTCTGTTTTAAGTTTATTGTGTGGCAGGGCTGTATAGAGAGTAGAAAAATTCCAAAGTTTGAATGCAGTGGTAATGGGTGACACTGATTGAGGATAGCTGTTTAAGGATATCTTTGGAATTTATAAGTATCCAAATCTTATTCATGCCGCTCGTCTAGTAAACTTTATCACAGTAATTTTTAGGCCATCTCTGACTGCGGTCATTAAAGGAGCTATGAAAGAGGGTTAGTGGTGCAAATGGACGACCCCGCTATTAACCTCTATAGATTCTTATGAAGTTTATAGTCCCCGGACCGAACAGCATATCTGCCCTTGAAAATGAGTTCGCTGTACTCATCGGTATAACAGCAATTTTTTTTGTTGCAACAGATATTCATACATTTCTAGTATATGAAACTATCAGGTGATATTCAGATTTCCCGTGCAAAGGTGTCGATAGCGCCATTTTAAAATTGGCGCCCATAATTTCAGAAAATTTACCCCACAGTTGAAAACTCTATATAATTTAAACAGAAACAAAAAACATATTCTTATAGAATGTTGTACGTTTAAATAAAGAATTCACCTATACACAAGTACCGTATTTTGTATCTATGATAACCGGAAGTGAGCTCGAGATGCGTTTAAACCTCATTCAAAGCAAATAGACCAAAATTTGGTATTGTTTTTAACTTTTTAATGCAATGTAAGTTAATACAAGCGACGATATTGCCAAATTATACAAAACAAACATTAAACAAACTAAAACAAAGCAAAAAACCTGATTTCAATTCGTAAAATCAAACACCAGATACAAAAACAAAGAGAACTATGTACATGGTAAAAAAGGACTTTCCTCTAATGAGTGACCTCAATGGCATGATTATATCTACTTGAATAATTCATTCCCAGAGGGTTTAATGAAAATTTCTTCTTTGTTCAACAAATTCTGGACAGACATTATTAAAAACTGGGCTTTTTTAAATTCGAAGTCTGACAATGAACAAAATGTCTTGGACCAATCCATATGGTTTAATAATAGAATAAAGATTGATAATAAGATAAATTTTTTCGACAAATGGTGTAAGGCGGGAATATTTTTCATTAATGATCTGATTGATGACAATCAGCAATTTTTAACTCGAGAAAGATTGAATGATACTTTAAGTATAAGATGCAATTTTCTAACTCTTAATAGTTTAGTACATACAATACCGAAACAGTGGAAAGACCTCATACCATTAACAACAAAGAAAGACGAAATAGTATCAGATAATTTTCTGTCCGTGAAAAGAAATGGTAAGTGTAGTCAATTTTTCTACAAGAAAATTGTATTATTTTATTCAGAATCTGCTGCAAAACAGCAAACTAAATGGAATGAAATTTTAGATGTTGAGGTTGATTGGTCAAATATTTATGAACAACCTTTCAAATCTATAGTTTAATAAATTAATGATCTTTCAGTATAAAATTTTACATAGAATTCTTGGCACTCATTCTCTATTATATAACTGTAAATTGAACGAAACACATTTGTGTAGCTTCTGTAATGAAATAAAAGAGACCATCTCTCACATTTTTGGGGAATGCAACATTATTAAAAGTTTTTGGTTTGAGGTCAACCAATTTTTTAAGAACTCGTGCCATTTCCAACTTCCAATATCAGCACAGAATGTCTTAGTTGGTTCCCCTCTATGTACCAGGTCGGAAATTTGCATCTTTATTGTCTAAAAATATTACATTTATACATGTAAACTAAATTATTCCCAACCTGTGTTAATTGGTGCTTTAACTATGCTTGAAAATGTTTATAATATTGAAAAAATGTCTTTTGTTTTCCTCAACTCACCTGCAGTTGGTGAAAACAGTTTTAAAAAATGGGATTGTATTAAAAAAGCACTTGTGTAGAGGGGAGATAATTTAAATAGTATACCTTTCTATACTTAAGTGCTTGGTGTGCATTCAGGTAGAGGTAGAGGACATTGTCAATGCACCAAGCCGTTATTGTACATTCTTATATTAGATTATATTGGTGTGTCTTAGTCATACTTGTTTTTAATGGTATTTGTCTCCCCTCAAATTACAAGTTTCTGTCTTTCACCTATATATTGTTCTTGTTATTAAGTGTCAGGACTGGAGGTCAGTAATACAGAAATGTCATAAACAAACAATTAAAGAAAAAAAAATCATAATTGCTGGATAATATTATAGTTTGAGTTTCTTATATATATATTTATACATTTAAAAATATGTTGATTACTAATTAATATTTACTTAAAAAAATGTTCTTAGACCTGAGGACTCTCTCATTTATTATATGTCTCTATGTCAAATCTGTATTATATATAATGCTGTTTGTATGAGAAAGAAATGTGTAAAAAGGAACTAAAAAAATAAAGAATTACAAAAAAAAAATAAATAAAACAAATAAATTCATTCCGAATCAGTCTATAAGGTAAAGGGAATCTCAAGCTCCCACACCATGTCAGGGTGATAGTCCACAAGGGAGACAATAAATTATATATTAATATTCGTAAAATAGAGATATAGTCTGTATGCATTATATTGCACAACCCAATAAAAATATTGATAACATACATAGAATTTACAAAAGTACGGAAAACTATGTACATATGTACAAAATAACCATAGGATCGCAATAAATCAATATTTACAAATACATCAACCCGTCACTGTGAAATATTAACCATGCTAGTTTGGATCATTTTCATTGTCTGATTCTTCATCAGAAGAAACTTCGTAACCACCGACAACATTGTTCTCGTAAATGTTGTGACAATTCTCGCCACCTTCACACAAACAAGCTTAAGTACAACTTAAATCAGTTGCTTCACAAAACACCGAAGTGCACAATTTGAGGATTTGAAACCACACTTGACCATTTCTGTAATTTGTTTAGGCATTGGGTCAAGCGTCATAAGAATGGTAGTCCATCATCACTTTCTCCTCAATCCTCAATCTTGTGGCCTACGGGCACCAATGATCTCTTCTGTGCTGTTGATTTTCTCTCCAAGTGGCTTTTCCTACCGGTACATTTTTTCTCCACCCTTAACCGTCTGGATTTGGTATTGCAGGATGTGGCTTCAACGAAGATAGCAAAATTAAAGTTTGGCATTCTTCTCGTTTGAAGTGCTGCAAAAGAGCATTTTGGGTTTGGGTAGAAGCTCATTATTTGACCCCTTTTTGCAAATAGTTTATACCGCATTTTGGTTTCAACTTGCACTCGTTGGAGATCCGTTGTAAATACACAGGACATACTGTTCCAAATTATCTGTGATCTCATCTAAGGTAAGTATAGACAGCTCGGTGAGAGAACAAAATGTCGATAGATTTGATTTGAATAGTTCCATAGGTCTAAGCTTTCCTTGTTTGAATCACAACTAGTAATAGCATGGAAAGCAGGCAGAGCTTCACACAAGTTAAGTTCAGGCGTAACTGCAATGATCTGGGCTCACCTTTAGACAAATGCAATACCAATGCCAATATCAAAACTTAAGTGAACAAGGAGAACGAGCAATAATGCGTTGAAATCTAGATGATGCAGCAGCTAAGGCATGAAATGTCATTCATGTATCTCCTTCTTCACTTTCACTGCTATGTGAGGAGTGCCTTTGATATCAGCCCTTAGAATAGCCGTGGCCTCAAAAAGTACACGGATGTTGACGTTGTCCGATACAGCTCACATTTAATTGGTTGGCAACCTGTGCTTTGAATCCGACAGTGGAAATAAGCGCTTCAATTGCGGTATTTGCCATGAGTAAGACGCTCTGGCTACTACTAGTCTGTGCTTTGAGTATGACTCAATCCCAATTATGAGTTCAAACACCGCGCCTTCGTGGAAAAATGGTTCATCAATTTTAGAATCTAATTTGTAAAATGCTTCTTGGTGGGGACCAACTCTGGAAATATTTGTTACAAGATTTAGATTTGATGCTTCTCTTGGATACATATGCTTGGTGACATTTGCTGTAGTACTGAGCACCAACAGCAGCCAATTCATATCCATCTGATAAAGACCCAATCGCCGCAACTTTCAGCACTAGCGAATACTTTTTATAAAACAACCGGTTTATAGCTTTATCTATGGGGTCTCTGTTAATAGCCACGATGCCGGTGGTGGTACAATATAAACACATAAACTTCCAGTCAAAGTTTGTGGCAGAAAATGGAGTAGAAGGACCATCAGGTATATTTAGCTTAAATCCAAGCGAGACCGTTGACGATATATTGCTTACACATTTTGATTTGACCTTTTTCAATTGTTTGATAAAATTTTATAGCATACACTCTAACATTGAAGTTCTGCATCAGGTAAATTTTGTTTTTCAATGATTCTTCTCAGAAACATCTTGATCGCTCTCCATACTGTCATTAGATAATTGTAGTACAGTAGAAATGCCCTACTTTGTACCAACGATTGTACTTCCTCGACGGGAAGATCTCTTGATGCAACAGAATCCACATTTCGATACAACACATCGCGTCTTTGTCGAAGGTTGCAAGAGTTTACATTTAACCTCTAATCTGTCTGAGGAATCCATTACTCCGAACAGTTTTGTTTTGAGTATAGACTCAATAAAAAGGAAGTGAAAACCAAGTCAGTCCAAAACGAATACTAGTAATCCAAGGACAATGACAATATCGGAACAACAAAGTAACATAGACACAACATGAGTACGGCACAGAAAACAAAAATGGAAACACACACACACACTGCTTCTTATAAGACACCGGCCGTGTTGAACATGTAGAGGAAACAACAATTATGCTTTAAAGGGAAAGATCTGATGTCATCTGTGAAATAGGTATCCCGTAGCGGTCCACAAGATGGTGTTGTCGACCATAAAACTTCTATACGGATGACTTCAAGTTTTGGGTTACATACATTTAGTAAAGTAGCCTATTTGTGAGCAACCGGGCTCTATCAAGAAAGTCACTGTATCGAATACAGGCTCTTAAATAGGGAATGAACTGGGAGATGTAAACTCGGTATGCCGGCGCTGTTGGGATGTTGCTACAAAGAAAAGGGAAAAACAAGGATAAACAGAACTTAGCAAAATGAGCTACTTCGGCTCAAACTGCACTTTCTATTGTCATTGAGAAGTAACAAATCAAATATATCATCAATCAATAAATTAATGCAAAAACAAAACCAGCATTTCATTGTATGAGATACGACCAAGTTAAAAAAAAATAAATCCTACACGAAGCCCGATCGTTTATGTACGGCCATTCAACTCCCATACGATCTGTACACCTTCTGGAAGACCTATGGCCCACCCCATCTTCCTTGGCTTCCTGCACTGGCACATTCCGGCTATTTGAGCATGGTTGCTTATTTTATATAGGGCTTACTGAGCAATATTTCGGAGACTACAAAATTGTAGCTGACCGTAGACCCATTCTGAATTTCACAGAAGTAGCTTCAACCAATTTGCCACAGTATGTAAAAAAAACTATTCTTTTTGGAAAATAAATATTAATATATCTATTCACAGCAGTAACTTTTAGAACTTAGACTGATATTAAACTTTTTAATGTTGGAATAAGATCAAATTTAAGATTTATACGAATAATAAGTGACGAAAAACGAAAATAACCTAGTCTCAAGAATCACATACGGACAAAAGACGCAAGGACGAAAATCAGTTCTCTTTCGATAGAAAGGTCTCTAAATATGATAATAGAAGTTGAAATGACAGGAAAACGATTACATAAAGATGAGTTAATCATTTCATAGATAAATTATCAATTCTCAATGAACCTGGAGTAGACAATTCGATGCTATGATGATACTTGAATTTTTGTATATATTGCTGTAAATGGAATATTTTTACTTTTTGGTATAAACATCAACTTTCAACGGAAATATGACGAATCAAAATGAAAAGCATCATAATAGATCTGAAAATGAAAGGAAATGGGGTAAATGTCAAGGCTAAAAAAATAAATACACAAAAAGACTCACAGTAAAAATCAAACTAGAAAAAAGTCCAACTTATCAAGACGAGTACCCTTACAATGAAGTACATAAAACATTAAGACAATACACAGAGGTACTGTCCGGACAAATGCTCGAATTTACTGACAGCTAGCTAAGGACATAATTTCCGTTGATTATTATATCAAGCCTTCTTACATATGAAACTTCAACTGAAATACTTCTGAATAGATTTGGTATAACAACGTCATCAATTATGAAAGAAGAACATGATATTGTGCAATGCCAAATACTGCCAATATGAAAAATTGTTTAAATTTAGTTATGGTGTAAAGTATTTAGGAGATGATCAATATTTTTGCCAATAAAAACCAGAAGTAACGATTTAACAACAATGTTGTATTTATATAGGTACTCAAACGAAAAAATGAAATGTTCGCATTCAATGAATATATCGGTGCAAAAAGCTGGTTATCTGCTTCAGTGCTAGACCCAGTGCAGCGAGCTCTGTTTGCCTCCAACTGTTTTAATATGTACAACAGACAACTAACTAGTGTCTTGGAAAAAATTGGGCCACCTATTGTGGCCAGTTTTATTCTAAATTACATTTGCATATTTGGTATTATTTACAAACAAATTCTAAACAATCCCCATTCACCATAACAAATATCATGAATATCAATTCTGTCCAATATTATTGACAAAAAGGCAAAGGTGGGGATAAAAATAGCCAAAGGATCAACGATCCCCCCACCCGATGCTGCACAACATGTCAAAACACACAAGACGGCTTATCTTATTAGCACCAAAATGTCTAATCTCAAGAACTGACCATTCCCAAACCAGGCCCCTGAAAATCACCCTCAGAAATCCTCAGGGTGTTAACACAAATTATACCTTTTGGAAACAGCACGAGCTAGCTAATTAAAAATCCTGTGCTCAACAAGACACTTCCATAGCGTACAGATGCTGCTGTTACTTCATTATATACTCTAAAAAATTACCTAAGTATACACATGTATTCACGTAAAATAACAGAAAAACAAGGTATTGAGTCTTGCAAATGTTCATATCAATACATTAACATCATATCTGTCCTAGTATTGACTGCTCCTGCTCGTCGTTCATGAAGAAAATAAGCATGTAAAATAATGTCTTTAATCACAAAGTGAATATGACTGCTCCTGCTCATCATACAATATACATAGACACCCCAAATCTTATATACTTATACAATAACATGACTGCTCCTGCTCGTCATACAACATATAATACTTATATACTAGTACATTAATATAATTACTATAAAATATACAATAAATTCTTGTAAAGTAGTGTGTGCGACCCAATTTAAAAAACTAAAGTGAAAAATTTTCTGGACGAATATACCTTAAAAATGCATTTGACTTCCATCTGCCTAAATTCCTAATCTGAGCATCTGATTTTCCTTGACTCCATGCCCATGTAGCGGCCCCAATCCTAAAGCTGCGACTTTTATATGCCAATGAGGACAAGCCAACAAAAGCCAATGCCCCTCTTAAAGCAGAATCAAATTTTGTCCTTGACACTGGTTCCCCGCTAGGCAAAATAAAAAGCGAACCACCAGCATTCTGTCTTATCTGAAGGTACTTACTTAAATGAAAAACTGGGCATTCAGACTTGTCCTTCTGTTCTGATAAAATCAGTTTTGAAATTGCTCCTGGTGTAGAATGTTTAAAGGAACTAAAGCTGACGGAAAACCCATCTCTAACTCTACTTATGTCACCAATCTGCAAACAATGAGGACTGTTTTTCGACCCCCCAGATGTCAACTCACCAACCCTCAAAAACCACAAAAGGCTACAAAAAACATAGCCCTGTACATTATGCGATGATACGCTGAACCGCAAGAATGATCCAATGCCATTGATAGCTTTTTTAAAACTGGAAGTGTTATTGGCAATCTACTGTCTACAGAGGGCATTCTACGCTTAGCTCCTTGTAAAACTTTTAATACTAAAAAAGAATTGGAGGGGTCTGCTAATCCCCTAATTTTGTGAACAAAACCTATAGCAGAATTATAAGTACACAAGGTAGAAGGAGCAAATCCTTTATTATGTAAAAAGGCCAAATACAAAGACAAC
>MJUU01004206.1:0-19069 GCA_002080025.1 Modiolus philippinarum
CTCCTTATTTGAAATTACACGTTTGCATTGTACAGAATACAAAATGTTATGTTCAGGATTGAGCATGATTTTTACATTTAATTTCTGTTACACTTAAATTGTTAGCCTTTTCTATTTGCTGTAACATCTTTTTTCGATTTTCTTCCAGGTTGCCCCTGGGAGAAGGCTGTACTGGCCGTTTCGAAACGTTGGGCTCTATACTTTCTTTTTTTAAGTCTCCCAAACGAGGTTTGGGGAGAATTATTGTTTTTACTAAATTCTTATTATTATTCTTGTTTCTTTTGATGTTATAGTTGTTTTTCAGTTTGCACATTTTTGTGTATTTTTTACCTTTAACTTGTTGCCTACTTTGTCATCGTTAAATAATTCGATATACAACATGTAAGATGATTAACAGTCGGGTCATTAACAAAAGTTTTCTAAAAGTAAAGAACATTTTGGTTCTTTAGGTCTCCATTTTGTCTATATCACAGAAAGGAAATGCGTACTTCAATACAATTCGTCCTAAAGTATAGTTTTATACATCATATGGTTCTTTAACTAGTTCGATACACCATAATTAACAAACAGAACATGGTCAATAGCTTTTTTTAAAGTAGAGACGATTCGGTTCTTTAATAAGTATCCATTTTGTCTATAATGGAGATAAAGAAATGTGTATTCCATTTTAGATACAATCTTCTAATATTATGATTTTCTTACTCTTAATAATATTATGCAGGTGATAAAGTATGGAAACTGGTGTTGAAGGAACCTGATTACATACCAGGGCAAACGAAATGTATAACTTTGGTGTGCTCTTGTCAAAACGCAGTAAAGTTAGATCCTCCTGTTTTCTATGAAATGACATCTGATCCAGGAGAAAAGAAACCAATACAGATAGAATCGGATAGTAAATTAAAAACTTTAGCAAGTATTATAATACAGGCACTCGAGGAACACAAACATTCAGTGGGACCACTAAATTCTCAGATGACGATTCCAAAGTTATTATGGAATCCGTTACTTCAACCATGCTGTAATTTTCCATATTGCAAGTGTACTGATCCAAAATATAGCTGAGAATATATGGAAAAGGAAATATGCTTTTTTTTCATACAATCTTTTATATAAAAATCACTGCATTCCATTACCTCATACGTAAACGCAAACTGTTTTGAATATCTCGAACGGTTAAAATCCAAATAAAATGTTTAAATCCATATCCTGCCTCTTTGCTATAAGACTATTTCTTTTTAATTATTTCCTATCCAACGTTTACTTTATTGTCTTTCAACAATTTTCCATTATTTTATTAGCTTTTATTTATGTTAAGTTACAGTTATCCAACTTTCTCTTTTTACTAAGTTTTATATCCAACATTTTTGCTACTAGTAGTTTCATGTGTTTGCTTGATACGTTGTTGGAATATTTTCCTGTTCAACTTATTTTTCTTATTTGCTATGTAATTGATGTTAGAGTCGTGTACTTTGCTAATCTGAATGGAACTGAATCCCTACAAATAGATAATAAGATTAACGACAATACTTTTATTGTTGTTCCTCTTCTTAAAGTTACCATGAGGTCTTCAACAATGAGCAAAAACTCATACCTCCTGCTAAGTTCAAGACGGCACGTGGCACAAACACAAACTAAAAACAAACAAACAAAAAACAAAAACAACAAAACAAAACACACGCACAGAAAAAAAAATACAAAAAAAACCCAAAAACAACAAATCCGACTGCAGGAAGAATATCAATACATTAGAATTGCGACAACAGTCTTTAAATAAAGAAAAAAGAGCAAAAAATTGAATTGATAAAAAAAGGAATGCCATTATCTATAAGTACAAGAATACATGTATACAGAGCAATAACAAAACGACAGATATTATAGGACAGCAAGGTACATATAAATAATAACACGGCAAATACCGAAAAGAAAGGATATTATAATCCATTAGTGTTGCAAAACAAATGTTAAAAAGAAATAACAAAAAATGTAGATATCAACAACAGCGAGAACATTATACTCTGCACGAAGTGTGTCAGAAAAGAAATAATAAAACAGTGGTCTAATGCTCCTGAGATTTTCATTTAAGCCCGAGCGTCATGTTTATCACACACTTCCAACAAACTTATTCGGACTTTTATGATTTGTTTGTGAGTGACTTGGTCCCGTTTATACTCCTATAAATTCCTTTCAAACGGTGTTTAATCCTTATAATTCTTTTAATTTGATGATAAGTAATTTAATTCTTACTTTTATAATGCCAATCACACGTGTTTGTTCTATTTGATTCACTCGGCGTATGAATTTATAAGTTGAACTTAAATGTAGGTCGGTCAACGTCGTCTATCGAAAAATAAACGACTTCAGAAATTGCTACCGGAAGTAAATTCAACCAATCATATCAGCGTATTTCCTATTATGCAATCATATAAGAATTATATAAAAATAAATGGGGGTAATAACAGAATAACCGAACAGAGTTGTCGAGAGCCGAAGTCAACGAGAAAAAAAGACAAATCAGATGGAAACCACCGGAAAAATTGTCGAACGCAATGGTCCTGACTTGGTACAGCCATTTCAAAAGAAATTGTGGGTTAAACTGGTTTTATGGATGTCATACCTCCCCTTCCATTGCGGTAGTGTCCGGTGGCTACTCAACAGCAAGTTCTATTGAAAGGTCATAGACAGTTTAAAGAAATCATCATCCAAAAACTAAGTAAAAAAAATCTTGAATCAGGGTTCGGGTCGAAACTTCAAATTTTCCAAAAGGGATTGATATCTTTCAAAGAACTTTTTCAACGATCGCATGAGACGGGATTTTTTGAAGCCTTGAATAATAAGGCGGTCACGGAGATAACTATGTCAAATGAGAAAGTCTAGCTCTTGCGTAACGAATCAACTGTGAAACATACGCTCCATAATCAGAAGAAGCTGGAATATTACTGTCCATGTTAGAGAAATTGATAATTTTTTAATTAAAATCGTCCCTTTTGTCGTAACTTTTAGTACTGAGATGACCATTTTTGTCAGATTCGAGATGTAAGTCCAAAAAGATGTAGATCTAGTGGCTTCTGTCGTTTCCTTTATCTCTAGTCTGGTGGATATATTTATATGGGATCCATTTAGTAAAAGATGCGTTATTGACGGAAAGAACATCATCAGTATATCTATAAGTGAGATTGAAGGATCTGGGATCTTTTATTTTATGATCTTTTACGAGTCCCTGAACATGCCAACAAAGTATTCCTATGTTCGTCTGTATGCTATGTAAATTGCTAACTACTAACTATCCACACCCCCCTTTCCCCTGCCTCTACCAACAACAGTCCCACCTTCGGAGACTGCGTCCGCTGGTTCAACTTTTATCTCACTAGGTTGAGCCGTATATCACTTTTAATGCTCAGATGTATTCATTTTTACTGTTGCTTTGATTTCAATTCATAAAAACAACGCAAAAACGAAAGTTGCTGGCCGAGAATCGATCCCGGTACTTTCAGTTTTGCAGTCCAGAGCTCTAGTCCACTCGGCCACCGAGGCATTACTCTGTAGTGGTTTAAAAATTTGGGTGTATTATGAACCTAAAATTGTGAAACGCACGAAGGTGACATCTCGGTCTAGAATTTATATACTGTGAATTCATTTAAATTCGTGGGGATCAATTTTCGTGGTTGGAGGAAAAAAGACATTTCGTGGGAAACGTAAATTCAATACAAAATACAGAATATAGTTAAACTGCTTTGGTTTTCTTGGATTTTTCTGCATTTGATTTCGTTAAATCGTGTAAAATAAACCGTGCGTTTTTCTGCAAAATTTCTTGAAGTGTTGAATAAATTAAAAAATCCTTCCATAACTACGTTTATATGCAAATTGGTCGCGGTACTGTAGTATCTCTCCGCCGACTCTTGCCCGTCCAGAATCAAAATTTCGTGATATTGTCACGTTCAGTCAAAACACATTTCTTGTGCATTTTTCAAATTCGTCGTGTGTTTGACGCGCGTGAAAAGGTTCAGATTTCAAGTCCTGATAACCGCTCAGACCCCAGTCTGGTTAGGAACTAAATTCGACAACGAACAAGTTCCGCCGATCAATTTGCATTCAAAAAAAAAAAAAAAAAATTGGAAAAAAACCATTTTCTCCTACTGAAAATGCCACTTGGCGGGGATTTTGAATATGCGCTGTCATTTTTTTGTAATAAATATTCATTAACTTATATTATACACTATATATTTCTGCTTGAATTTTCTTTTCTTTTCATGCCAAGAAATCCAAGGGCTAAACCGATCATGCTACCCCGTGGTGCATATTATTCCGACTATTAACTGACTGGTGGTTATTACAGAAAATATGTGTTTCCATGGCAACGTTATGTCTCCTAATCGTGGCAAGTCAATTGACCAGAAAATTTGCTCCACGGGATACCTTTGATCTAAAGGAGCGGCTTTTTCTTGTTTTGGAAATTCAGTCTCGTAAGAATATAAAAACAAGTCTGCGAGTAGAGGAGCACACCAAGGCTGCTATGGTAACTCTTTGTCTGTTACAACAGTAAAACTTTTGACTTCTCTACTCTTTATACTATGATTTCTCATGAATAACTGAAATCTTGGCCAAAAGATTTATTTCATAAATGTTTCTCCCGTTAGAACGGAGATATAAGTGCATTGTTATAAGTAGAAAACAAGAATACTTTGTGTATTATGTCTCTTGAGTAACAAAAAAAAAAAAAAAAAAAAAAAAAAGAAAAGAAAAAAAAAAAACAATGGAGAAGAAGTGGTTAAAAAGTTAGAGTATCTGATCGAGATCGACACTATATCTGTTGGAGAACTTGTTTTTTTAACAGACTACCGGAATTCCAATGGTAGCAAACTGCGCGCTTCTTCTAGCTGATTTTTCAATCTTATGAAGGTGATTTCATCGAAGAATTTCTTCAAAGTCAAGATGAATGTCTAGCTGGTATCCTTAATTCCAGCTTCCAATATGTAAATGATATTTTGTCACTAAACACCCCTCGCTTTGGTGATTTTATTCATCTTATCTGTGCAAAAGAGCTAGAAATTAAGGATCTTACAGATGCTTCCGTATCGGCCTCATTTCTTGACCTTTATTTTGAAATTGAAAACACAGGTAAATTCCAAATAACTAAGCTGTATGACAAACACAGTGACCTTGAAAGAAATCGGTTGCTCACACATAGGCTACTTAACCTGATCTTGAAGTCATTATTGTAGAAGGCTTACGGTCGACATCACGATTTTGTGAACCACTATAGGGATATATGTTTCCCAGATGACAACAGATTTATTGCCTTAACAACTAAAGTTTGTTTTTTCTTCTACTGAATTTCACTTCATTACCGGAACAGATATATTCAACACGGCGAGTGTCTTACAAGAAACCAGAGATGCCTACTCTATACTCTACAGACGCAATTGATCTCGAACATGCTTTTTAGTCGAGTCCGAGTTTTTTCATCTGTATGTGTGTCCCCGTTTTTCGTTTATGTGATATACGTTGTCTCTTTGTGATTCGGATGTTATCATTGTCTTTGAATAATTCTCTTTTGGACTGACGATTCGGTTTTCATTTACTTTATAAAGTTCATAGGATAATGTAGGCTGTTTATCTTCAGGGAACTGTATGTAACAACAAATTTATAAAACTATACAAGTGTAAACCCTTATATGTCTTGACCGCATCAGCTGGACCCGACCTTTGAATTACTTGATAAACTTATCTATTCACCAAAACACAATACTTTAAATGGTCACTGTAGGTCAAAGTCAAATGTAATATGGCAAAAAATCATGTGCAATTAGATACCGACCATTTTATCAATTATCATTAACTTTCCACCAAATTTTTACTGAGTAACTGATCTAATCACACATACTTATGATTGTTGTACAAATACAAAAAATACCGAAGTTGCATATTGAACAGTTAATTAAGTTATGCTGTACACGTGTTTCAAGGAGTAACCTCTCATTCGCAGCATTAAAATCAAATAATATGGAAAGTCATAATCCAAAAATGGTCAAAATAAGAAGTACTCATTACCAAAAAAATCGAAATAGGAAGCCAAATTCATTACTAAGGACATACACGGAATAAAACCATAGTATTTTTGAGGGGTTAGATTTTTGATAAAACAGTAAATTTCTAAAACTTGCGAGGTAAATTTTCATGCCAGACAAGTCTGACTATTGCACTAGTGAATACCCTCGGGGACCTCTGGTCCACTAGCAGTGGCATCGGGCCATTGGTTTCAAAATGCAAAAAATACCGAAGTTGCATATTCTGGATATTGAGGTCAAGGTCAAAAGGAATATGGCACAGAGAAATATACTACCAAAGAGCAATATACATACATTTCACCACTGACTTGGCATATACTGTTCCTCAGAAACTTGTCAGAAAAACTTAATGTGGTCACTAGACCCTGAAGTTGAGGACAAAGTTAAAATACTTATGCCAGACAGTCATGTGCCACTCAATATCAACTTACAAGTACCGGTATATGCTAAAAAATCATTGCCCTACCTCGATCACTCTTCTTGAGAAACTCAATTTATCAGGCAAAATTGACATGATCACTATACTATGAAATTGAGGTCAAAGTCACATGTCACATAGCATACGGTCATGTACAATACAAGAGCAACCTACTACATTTTATTCCCCTACCACTTACAGTTATTGAGAAACTGATCTTATCATAAAAACTTTACAAAGTTCACTAGACCATGAATTGAGGACGAGGTCAAAATCCAAATGACAGACTGTCATGTTCTAATCCAAAACAAACTATATACAAAATATCATGTACTTACCAAAATCACGCTGTATACCAAATATCATTGACTTACCAATTGCAGTTACTGAGAATCAGACCTAATATGGAAATTTGATCTGGGCACTGGACTTGAAATTGAGGTAAAGGACAAAAGCCATATCACAGACTGTCATGTACTAACCAAGACCAAGCTCTTTGACTTACCACTTCAAGTTGTTATGAATCAGACCTCATCACAAAAACTTAAACATTGTAGTGTACCATGAAAAATGCGGTAAATGTTAAAACACACGCGACAGACTGTCATGTACTAACCGATACCAAGCTATATACCAAACATTATTGCCCAATTACTTAGTAATTGAGAATCAGACCAATGAAAAAAAATAAGCTTCGCATTGGACCGTAAAATTTTAGGTAAAGGTCAAACGCCATGCGGCAGACTGTTGTACTAACCAATTCCAACTTACACACTAAATATCATTGACTTATCACTTAAATAACAAAATACCGAAGTTACTGTTAATTTATTTTCTGCATATGCGCATTTCAACAAATTATGTCTCATCAGTGACAGATAAACTCAGGTTATTGAGATAATGGTCTGACAAGTAAAATTTAACATGGTCTTTAGACCATAAAGCTGAGGTCAAGAGATACGCCAGATCTGTTGCCTATTGCTGAAAGCTTACAACAAGAGGAATCCATAGTAAAAAATTCCATCGAAATCCGATGAACAATAATTTTTTTTTGGTAATCTGCACATTTGCAATTTTGGCCCCCTTAAGACCCTCATTTCTCGGAAAGGAAACAAGTTCTCATAAATTCGATGGTGCATTGCTAGTTAACTTTTCGTATGGAATCCATTGCAAAAAAAACTACATTAAAATCGGACTAAAAATAAGAAAAATACAAATTCTGAGATTTGCTCCCTTTGGGGTCCATTTATTTCATGGACGGTACATGCGACTTAAAATCCGTTGACAAATCACAGATTGGAAATTTCCTCAGGAGTACACTGAAAGAAACCCAATCAAAATCTGATAAGCAATAAATATTCTACAGCCCAATATGTGAAAACAACCAATTTGGACATTTTCTTCAAAACGGGGGGGGGGGGGGCAGTATACCCAAAACCAATCCCAGCATTTTTTTTGTGCCAAGGAACATTGTGCTAAAATTTCATAAGGATTGAACAAGTTATCACACGGAATCGAAGTGTCGACAGACGCTGACGATGACGCCACCGACGACGACGACGACGCAAGTATCATACCAATATACGACCTCAAAAAATTTTGCGGTCGTATTAAAACTTAACAGGGTTGACCAGAACATGAAATTAAGGTCAAGGTAAAAATCCAAATAACAGACTATTATTTTCTAACCAAGAACAAACTATATACAAAATATCAATAAATGAACAATTTCATTGAGAATCAGACATTATCACTAACGCTTAACCTGATATCAAATATCACTGACTTACAACTTGTATTTTTGTGAATCAGACCTAATTACTAAAGCTTAACCTGGGCACTAGACCATGAAATTGAGGCCAAGATCAAAGCAATATAGAAGTTTGTCATGTACCAACAAACAACTAGCTATGTACAAAATATCATTGACTTATCACTTCTAATTCATTAGAATCAGACCTAAAAATAACTTGGGCACTGTACCGTGTAACTCATATAGGTTAACTCATATAATAAATATTAGATCAATATCTACAAATATCTACAATGGTTTAGAAACAAGAAAAGTCAGAGGACAACATAGCTCGCCGGGGATTAGAGTGACCTCAATGCACAATAAATTTGAAAGTTATAGAAAGGTACCATCAGAAAGTTCTCATCAAAAGAGAGTCACATACCAAATACAAACACTCTATCACTAAACAACTTAACTCTAGAAGCAAAAATCAAGTTTTTGAAAAATTGCCCTTAGGGCAAGGTCAAGGTCAAAATGTCTACAAATATGGTACCATCAGAAAGCTCTCATCAAAAGGAAGTCACATACCAAAATACAAAACTCTACCACTTAACAACTTAATTCTTGAAGCTAAATTCAAGTTTTTAAAAAAAATGCCCTCAGGGCAAGGTCAAGGTCAAAATGTCTACAAATATGGTACCACCAGAAAGCTCTCATAATAAGGAAGTTATATATCAAATATGAACACCCTACCATTAAACAACTTCATTCTAGAAGCAAAATTCAAGTCTTTAAAAAATAGCCTTCAGCGCAAGGTCAGGGTCAAAATGTCTACTAGTATGGTACCAGAAGAAAGCTCTTATCATAAGGAAGATACATACCAAATATGAACACCCTGCCACTAAAACCCTACCTTCTAGGGACAATGTTAAATTTGTTTCAAAAATTGGCCTAAGGACAAGGTCAAGGTCAAAATGTATACAAGTATGGTATTAGAAGAAAGCTCTCATCACAAGGAAGTCACATACCAAATATCAAAATCCTATCTATTCAAGTCTCAATTCCACAAGCCAGGTTAAAGTTTTGCTGACGCCGACGCGGGCGGGGGGGGGGGGGGGGGGACAATAGCTCTTCGGACATTCGTCCTGGCGAGCTAAAATGTGTGGAAAACTGATACTTTACTTAAATATTTCCAAGTCCAAGTCCCAAAACTCCTTTAATCAGCGGGCTGAGCCAATTTTGAACTTAGTCTGTAAGTCATAGTGGTAAATTCGCACACCAAATATTGCATCTATATCTGCAATGGTTTAGACAAAAGTGTGGAAAACTCACAAAAGAATGGACGGAGTGCTCTCTCCGGTAGCGACTAATAATAAGGATTCTATCTCAAATATTTTAAAACACCAATGAAGCACCTTTTTGGTCCCTTTTTCGAAAACAGTCGGGACCAGAAACCCGAAATCAAAAACCCGGTCTTGTACTTGTGCCAAGAAAAATCAAACAAAAATTTGGTCATGATCCGTCCAGTAGAATAAAAGTTATGCTGTCCAAAGACGCCGACTAAGCCAACAACGACTGGGCCAAAATTTTTGCAGTCCTATAACAATAACATTTTTGGGGCCCATTCATATCATGAATGGTAAATGTGATGTGAAATCTGTTGCCGCCATTTTCTTATTGGAAATCTCCCCGGGAGCACACTGAAAGAAACCCCATCAAAATCCAATAAATAATGAAAATTCTACAGGCAAATTTGTGAAAACACCCAGTTTTGCCCTTCTTGGTCCTTTTTTTAAAAAAAAAAATATACTGCCATATTACTGAAAGCTTACAATAAAAATATTTCTAATAATTGCAATTTTTACCCCTTTGACCCCTTAGAGCTCAGAAACGGTAAGAGCTACAGCAAATCCGTTGACATATTACTGAAAGATTACATTGAGAGGAATCCAAAGAAAAAAATCCCATCAAAATCTGATGTAAAATAAGCTTTTAAATATTTCTAGAAATTGCAATTTTGGCCCCTTTGACCACTAATAGCTCGGAAACGGTAAGAGCTATGCCAAATCCGTTGGCATGCTACTGAAAGAGCACAATGAGAGGAATCAAAAGAAAAAATCCCATTGAAATCGGATGAAAAATAAAAATTTTATGTAATCCGCATGTTTGCAATTTTTGCCCCGTTGGGCCCTCATAGCTTGGAAAAGAAACAAGTAATCAACAAGTGTGGACCCAAATTGATGTCTCGCCCGTCCCTACTTGGTCGCAAAATTGATGTGAAATCTCTAACTGACTAAAGTGAGTGAGAACCGAACCATCAGTCTGAAAAGAACAATCCAAGGGCAATGGCAACGTGGGAAAAACGAAGAAACGAAGACATAACATGAGCACGGCACAAAAAAGAAAATGAAGACACGC
Organism: Modiolus philippinarum; assembly: GCA_002080025.1. Taxonomy (NCBI): domain Eukaryota; kingdom Metazoa; phylum Mollusca; class Bivalvia; order Mytilida; family Modiolidae; genus Modiolus; species Modiolus philippinarum. The sequence goes on from MJUU01004206.1 coordinate 10,637, forward strand.
ACATATACAAAAATGAACAACACGGACCCATTAAAACCATGGGTGAGATCAGGTGCACCGGTAGAGTAAGCATCTCCTGCTTCTTATAAGACACCCACCGTGTTGAACATGTCAACTCTGGTCGTAAAGTCAAATCCGGTAGAGGAAAATAAAACTGTAGTGGCAAAGAGAAAGATCTGTTGTCATCTGGGAAACAGATATCTCATAGCGGTCCACAAGATCGTGATGTCGACCGTAAAACTTCTGTAGTAATGACCTCAAGTTATGGGCAACATACCCTTGCTTAAGTAGCCTATTTGTAAGCAACCGAACTCTATCAAGGTAGTCACTGTATCGACCACAGGCCCTTGAGTAGCGAATGAGTTGGGAGATGTAAACTCCGTATGCTGGTGCTTTTGGAATGTTGCCACAAAGAAAGGGGAAGTTGACTATTGGAAAAGTGAAGTCATCGCGTTTGTCATATAGCCTAGTTTGTAGTGTACCTCTTTTGTCAATTTCAAGATGAAGGTCAAGGAACGAGGCTGATGTGGAAGTATCTGTAGTAGCCTTAATTTCTAGCTCTTTTGGATAGATAAGATGAAGAAAATCACCAAAGCGAGGATTGTTTAGTGATAAAATATCATCTATATAACGGAAGCTGAAATTAAAGGACTGGGCCAGTTTTTTATCTTTATTTTGAAGAAGCCCTTCGATGAATTCAGCTTCATATGAGTGGAGAAATAGATCGGCTAAAAGAGGTGCACAGTTTTTGTGCCCATTGGAATTCCGATAGTCTGTTGAAAAACAAAGTCCTCCAAACTGGACAAATATATTGTCGATCAGAAACTCTAACATTTTAATCACTTCTTCCTCTGTATATTTTTTCTGTGATTCTGAGTCGTATTTCACAAAGTGTGCTTGTTCTCTGCCTATAACAATGTACTTATATCTTTGTTCGCCGTTCTTGAGGGAGAAACATCTATGAATTATATCTTTCAGTCGTGGTTTCAGTTGTTCATGGGGAACTGCAGTATAAAGCGTGGAAAAGTCAAAAGTTTTAATGCTGTTACAGTGTGATAATGATCTCGATTTTAAGATGTCAAGCAGATCCTTAGAGTTTTTTAATATCCACATTTCATTTACACCACTTCTTGAAAAGCTAGTATCACAATATTTTTGAAGGCCCTCTTTTACGGCTGTCAAGATGGATGTTAATAGCTTAGAAATAGGTTTTGTAGGACATTTAGCAGATCCAGCGATGTACCGTTGTTTGTATGGGCGTTTGTGTAATTTTGGTACCCAGTACAAGGAGGGGAGTTCCGTGTCTTCATCTTTTAAATCTTTTAAATCACAAAACTTTACATGTAGCTAGACTGAAAATAGTGTAACTGGCAAAAGTAATATAACAGACTGTCATGTATCACCCAAAACCAAAATGCCAAATATCAATGACCTACTACTGATAGATGCTAATAAAGGGCTACGCCGAGCGCAGCATGATACGACCGCAGCATGTCGACCACTGAAATTTGGACAAGTGTAAACTGAAATTAATGTGGACACAGTAATTTGGTGGACACAATAAGGACCTTGTCACAGAAATTAACTGAACACAAACTAGTGAAAATAAAAATTAGCTCTTTTAATCCCTTATTACTAGGATATTGTAAGAGCTAAGAAATTCTGTTGACTACCATCAAGAAAAATCCAAAGAAAAAAACCCAGGTTGAAATCCAATGAAAAAGATTTCACATATTTTGAAGTATTGCAATTTGGCCCCTTTGACCTATTAAAGCTTGGAAACCAAAGAGCAATGCAAAATATACTGCCATATCAGTGAAAGCGTAAAATGAGAACAATCCAAAGATAAAATCCCACCAAATTTAATGAAAAATAAAGACTTCACATATTTCTAATGATTGCAATTTTGACCTCTTTGACCTCTTATAGCTCGGAAACGGTAAGAGCTACATCAAATCTGTTGATATACTGCTGAAAGATTACATTGAGAGGAATCAAAAGAAAAAAATCCCATCAAAATCTGATGTAAAATAAAGATTTTACATATTTCTAAAAATTGCAATTTTGGCCCTTTTGACCCCTAATAGCTCGGAAACGGTAACAGCTATGCCAAATCTGTCGACATACTACTTAAAGCCTACAATGAGAGGAATCAAAAGAAAAAAATCCAATTGAAATTGGATAAAAAATAAAAATTGTAGGTAATCCGCATGTTTTCAATTTTTGCCCCGTTGGGCTCTCATAGATTGGAAAAGGAACAAGTTATAAAAAATCTAATGTTGCAGCGCTATATTAATCTTTCATAAGGAATCCACTGCAAAAAACCGCATCAAAATCGGACTAAAAATAAAAAAATTAAATTTTTGAAATTCGCCCCTTTTGGGCCCCATTTATCTCGTGAACGGTACATGCCACGTGAAATCCTTTGGCATGCTACTGATTGGAAATTTCCTCAGGAGGACACTGAAAGAAACCCCATCAAAATCTGATATATAATAAAGATTCTACGGTCAAATATGTAAAAACATCAAATTTAACCCTTTTTTGGCCCTTTTTTAAACAAGTGTGGACCCAAATTGATGTCTCGCCCGTCCCTTCATGGTCGCAAAATTGATGTGAATTCTCAAACTGACTAAATCAGAAAATAAAACATATTCGCTAGACTGTGAAATTAGGGTAAGTGACAAAGGCAATAGAGCAGACTGTCATGAATCACCAAAAAAAAAAAATATCAGTGACCACTGATAGATACTATAAACCAAACATGTTCATTAGACCGTGAAAATGAGGCCAAGGGCTAAAGCCAAACAGCAGGATGTCAGGCTCCATTTAAGACAAACCCAAATACCAAATATTATTGACCTTACATTAAAAGATACTGGGAAACTTAACATGATCACTGGACCGTGAAATTGAGGTCAAGGACAAAAGCCACATGACAGACTGTCATGTACTACCTAAGACCAACCTAAATACCAAATATCATTGACCTACCGCGTATATTTACTGAGAAATTAAACTAAGCACAAAAACTTAACATGTTCATTGGACCGTGAAATTGAGGTCAAAGACAAAAACCATATATCAGACTGTCATGTACTACTCAAGACCAACCTATATACCAAATATCATTGACCTACCATTTATAGTTACTGAGAAAATGACCTAATCACAAAAACTTAACATGAAAGTTTACGCCGCCGCCGCCGCCGTCGCCGTCATACTTTGTACGCATATGTCTCGCTTTCCGCGCCTTTCGTCGCGGGCGAGACAAAAACGGGTGGGGCCACAATGACTAAGCCAAGCCTTCCTTTTGTGCCAAGGAACATTGTGTTAAAATTTCATAAGGATTGGTCAACTGATACTAAAGTTATTGACAAAAAAACAAAAGTTCTACAGACGACGACGACAACGACGACAACAGCACCATACCATTATACGACCGCAAAAACTGTTGCAGTCATATAAAAAAACTTAACATGTTCATTGGACCGTGAAATTGAAGTCGCAGATAAAAGCCATATAGCAGACTGCCATGTACTACTCAAGATCAACCTATATACCAAATATCATTGACCTACCACTTATAGTTACTGAGAAAATGACCTAATCACAAAAACGTAACATGCTCACTAGACCATGAAATTGAGGTCAAGGACAAAAGCCATATGACAGACTGTCATGTACTACCTAAGACCAACCTAAATACTAAGTCCACATTTCGTCAAACAGGAAATAAACATCTGGCAAGACTCAAAATAGAATGTTCCTTACAACTTACCATATAGAGGCTGCACATCAATTTTGAAATGAATCCCTCTTGTAGAAGCTCAGAAAAATGCGACGAAAAATTCGTGTTTTCACTGCATTTCGTATACCAATTTTGAAATGAATCCCTCTTGTAGAAGCTGAGAAAAATGCAACAAAAAATTCATGTTTTCACTACATTTCGTTACTAAGTCCACATTTCTTAAACAGGAAGTACACAGAACTCAAAATAGGACGTTCCTTACAACTAACTATATAGAGGCTGCATACCAATTTTGAAATGAATTCCTTTAGTAGAAGCTAAGAAAAATGCAAACGTAAAATTCATGTTCGTAACTAAGTCCACATTTGGTCAAACGGGATGTACACATCTGACAGAATTCCTTACAACTAACCATATAGAGGCTGCATACAAATTTTGAAATGAATCCCTCTTGTAGAAGCTGAGAAAACTGTGACGAAAAAATTCATGTTGTCACTACATTTCTTAACTTCCACATTTATGCACATCTGATGAGACTCAAAATAGAACATTCCTTACAACTAACCATATAGAGGCTGCATACCAATTTTAAAATGAATCCATCATGTAGAAGCTGAGAAAAATGCGACGAAAATTTAATATTTTCACATTTTTTTACGAACGGACGGACCAACAAGGTGAATCCAGTATACCACCTCTCTATCAAATTGGGGTATAATATCAGCCTATAGGGTACCCCATTTGTCTGAAGCAAATCTCCTACAGTTTTCCAGGTATAAGGTTTATATTTTGCAGATCATTTGTACATATATCAAAGGTGTGCTCGTCACTTTGATTTCTAATAATTTATGCCAAAATAACCAGTTATTGAACTTAGTCATTTTTATGTCAAACATCAGCCTACAGGGTACCCCTTTTGTCCGAAGCAAATCTTCTTCAGTTAACGAGGTAGAAGGTTTATTTTTCGCAGATCATTGTTCATATATCAAAGGTGTGCATGTCACTTTGATTTTGATTTCTGATAATTTTATATGTCAAAATAAGCAGTTGTTGAACTTAAGTCATTTTTACATCAAATATCACCCCACAGAATACCCCTTTTGTCTGGAGCAAATCTCCTACAGTTTTTGAGATAGAAGTTTATATTTTGCAGTTCATTTGTTCATATATCAATGGTGTGCATGTTATTTTGATTTATATTTCTGATTATTTATGTTTAAATTACCAGTTGTCAAACTTAGTCATTTTTACGTCAAATATTTGATCACAAAAACTGTACAAGATTTGCTCCGGACAAAAGGGGTACCATATAGACTGGTATATGACATAAAAATGACTATGTTCAATAACTGGTAATTTTGGCATAAATTATCAGAAATCAAAATCAAAGTAACACCTACACCTTTGATATATGAACAAATGATCTGCAAAATATAAATCTCTTATCTCAAAACTGTAGGATATTTGCTCCTGACAAATAGGGTACCCTATCAGCAAATATTTGACATAAAAATGACTAAGTTCAACAACTGGTAATTTTGGCATAAATTATTAGAAATCAAAATCAAAGTGACATCCTCACCTTTGATATATGTATAAATGATCTGAAAAAATACCTTGAAAGCTGTAGGAGATTTGCTCCGGACAAATGATGTTACTATTTGGCAGCCGCCTGCTTGCCCGCCATTTCACCATTCTAATAAATGGCTTTTTCCGATGGAAACCCATCTAACAAGTTCAGCATTTTGGTTAACCAAATGTTAACAACGTCAACAGAATCTATGGTCACTATGTCTTGTCTTCACAGCATTCATCGCAGGCGAGACAAAAAGAAGATGTTATGTATAACAATCTATAGAAAGTTTTATTAAATGATCTACAAATATATAAAATCACTAACAAATCACAAAAAAGTAAAAAACTATAAATAGAGATAAATATAGATGTAAACAAAAGCTATATGGGATAAATAAATGGCACAGAGATAAAATTATAATACAGGATTTTCAAATTCATGGCTTTCCAAAAGAAAGTTATTTAATTATGCAATATCTAGCAGCTTGTTTTGAAAGAATATCATCTATATTGAGAGAATTTGAAATACAATGTACTTACAACATATTATAAGTAAATAAAAGGAGTATGTACTGTAAGGGGCATTTTTGGCCCCTAAAATTAAAACCCTTATGTTCGATAAAATCATTTCTCAAAATTCAATTCAATGTCAGTATATAAATATTGTTTATTGTAACGCAGAGCGTTACAGATGTCCCCCAAACGAACGTTGTTAATGTTTTCCACAGTTTCCGTGGCAACAGCAGCATCTGTGAGATTTCTAAGACTAAGCATTAATTTCTACATGTCAGATAACTATCGGTAAAATCTCATCCAATTGAACCACTTTAAATTTTCCTGCCTTTTTCAATTTCCATGGCAATAGCATTAATCTTATATAAAAATTCTGAGGCTAAAAATCATTTCTACACATGTCAGACAACCTTCCTGTAAAATTTCTTCCCGATTGGAGCATTTCAAATTTTCCCGCCTTTCTTCCGTTTCCATGGCAACAGTCACCATTTTGAAAATTTTGAGACCAAAAATCAGTTCTATGCATGCTAGGCAACCTTCCTGTAAAATTTCATCCAATTCTGAGCACTTTGAGTTTTCCCGCCTTTTTTCTGTTTCCATGGCAACGGTCGCCATTTTGAAAATTTTGAGACCAAAAATCAATTCTATCCATGCTAGGCAACCTTCCTGTATTATTTCATCCAATTCTGAGCACTTTGAATTTTCCCGCCTTTTTTCCGTTTCCATGGCAACGGCGGCCATTTTGAAAATTTTGAAAGGTTTCTGCACATCTACTCATATAGGCCAACATTCCTGTGAAGTTTCATAAAGTTCGGGCCAATAGTTTCTGAGAAACGTGTCGGACAAGAATTGAGCGGAAGAAAGAAGAAGAAAAAAAACAAAAAATAATAATAATAATAAGAAACGGAGTAAACACAATATGTCTCCCAAACTTCGTTTGGGGGACATAATTAACTTCGACAGGTTTTGCCCAAGTCTTTTTTGTTTGTAGAATGAAATGAACTCTAAAATTTGACAAATATACCAGTAAGCATTTTCACAAAAATGGACTAAAATGACCAAAATCCTTACATATTTCAGTACAGGAAACAGGATTTAATGATGTGACTGCATCAACTTCCTTGAGTTTAGATTTAACCAATATATAAACTGTGATATACCAAGTAAAGTTTAAGGGAAACTCTGTTTGAAAATATAACTAGGTCTAAGGGCCAAATATGTCTCCTATCGTAATTACTCCTTTACATGCTTCATTATACACATCATTGAGCTCTTTTAGCTGATTTAAATAACATAAATGAATTCAATTGGTAAATAAGAAAAATACTGTATTCAAGTCTCTCTGATCATATAGAATATTCAAGTCTCTCTGCTCATATAGAATATTCAAGTCTCTCTGCTCATATAGAATATTCAAGTCTCTCTGCTCATATAGAATATTCAAGTGTCTCTGCTCATATAGAGTATTCAAGTCTCTCTGCTCATATAGAATATTCAAGTCTCTCTGCTCATATAGAGTATTCAATATGAAAAATACAATTTTAACTTAGTGACACAAAGAGAAATTCAATTCTTAAAGTCATAACATTACTCTGAAGAGAAAATAAACTTGAAAATCCCATAATACATTTCATTTTCAGTAATATTAGTCTGTTACAATAGTGTAAGATTGAAATCTGAGACAAACTCCTTTAAAATATGGTTATGGAGAAATCCTTATTTTCAGTTTTTCAAAAAAATCATTTAAAGTTAAAGAGCTAACTAAAACAATGGAAGTGTCACTATGGACAATATCACAAATCTTATAAAGATAAAATGTCATTTTGAAAAAATCCTTTTTTTAAAAGTTCAAATCATTTAAGTTGTAGATAACATACATTTTTTTTTAATTTGTAGATAAAAGTAAAATTTAGCCAAAAAAACTAGAGGCTCAGAGACTGAGCCTGTATAGCTCACCTGACAAAATGCCTCAATGCCATGCATGACCAATTATTACCAATGGGGTCTAATATTTAGCTAAGTTCTCCATTAGCACCTGTGTTTTTGTCTTATCCTATTGGAATGAGTAATTTTTGCAAAGGACCTTCTATACATTTAGTTAAATTTCTTGAACAGTTTCTGAGAAGATAATTTGATGAAAAGGATGGCTTTCTAACTGGGCTCCAATGTTAAACTATGTTTTTGCAGTGGGGGCCATGTTTTACCAGATCAAAATGAAATGAGTAGTTTTTGTTAAGTACTTTCTGTACATCATTCCTCTAAAGTTTGGTTGAGTTTGCTTCAGTGGTTTCAGAGGAGAAGATAAAAATGTGATTTTTCCCATAGGTTCCAATGTTTAACCTTAAAGTTCCACGCTGGCGGCCATGTTGTTTATTGGATCGGAACAAAATGAGCAATCTTCATAAAGGACCTTAAGTACATCATTCATGTAAAGTTTAGTTGAATTGCTTCAGTGGTTTCAGAGGAGAAGATGAAAATGTGATTTTCCCATAGGGTCCAATGTTAAACTAAGTTCCGCACTGGCGGCCATGTTTTTTATCGGATCCGAACAAAATGAGTATTCTTTGTCAAGAACCTTTAGTACATCATTCCTG
>MJUU01004209.1:3568-13752 GCA_002080025.1 Modiolus philippinarum
TCACATCATCAATGTGTTCAAACAGCAGTGCAAACTATAGGGGTATTTAGTCAGTGATGTGATTGTTTCAGATTACACAAACCAGGCACTGTAATGTTAAAATTTGATGAAAAAATGACTAAGTTCAACAATAAATAAATTCTACAATTTTTATCCAAATCTCACCAAAAGGGGAGGTGCACATCTTCAATGTGTCCAAAACAACTGTGCAAAGTTTCAAAAGCATCAGGTATAAGGTGTCTGAGTTTCCGATTACACAAACATGGTACCCAAAAAGCGTGACGGACAGACGAATGGACAGACGGACGGAGTCGAGCGGCTCCTAGACCGCTAGACCTGCGGTCACCGTTGGTGACGCAGGTAAAAATACATGATTGTCCAGAAAAAAAAACGGAACTCCCCCTCTGTGCTAAGAATGAAATGCGCAGTTGAATATGTATTACATTGTCTTACTGCTTTGTGTTTTATCAACATGTTTTTCAGTTGTCAAGGATCGAAGATTTGAGCAACTTTCAAAAATCAGTATGTGTGAGTTTTCATTGCTCAAATTTTCTTTTCTCATCATGTAGCTAATGGTGTTCAATTTCCCTTCTCATATGAGTGTTTTTTCAATTTTGACTCTTGTCATAGAGATGAAGTATTATTCATTCGACTAATTTGCCATATATAGTCTATTCCGATTTCTATATAGTTTAGTATTTGACTGTTGTTTTTTTTTCAGCGTAATAATATAGCTACTGTCTATAACTGTATAACTTCTTCGTCTGCATTTTGCTTAATTAAGCTAATCCTAGCTTGGAATTTTAGCTAAAAGGTCCCAAAACACTGTTAAATTAAATGATATTAAAAAGGGCAACAAGTATATAAAATTCTAAGAAAAACGTGTCATGTCTTGAGGTTATAAAATGTATGTTGTGATGGGAGTCTATTTTATTTCGAATCCCCGGCACCTGACTCGGTTTTCAGGGGCTCCGGTTACACAGCTGCCGGGCGCGTCCCCAGTTAGTGGATAGGGGAATGCTCTGTCTATGTGGGGTAGTCAAGTCATAATACAGAAAGCCTGACTGCGAACCATTGCAGCCAAACTGTGTGGAGAAATGCAATGCTCCATGAAGTATAAAGACCCCTTCTATATTGTCTAAAGAGAGCAGAGTCGCTAGGACTCGTATAAAAGGCTAATTTTCCTGCTCCTACCCATTTGTCCCCTTTTCCAGTGGCAATCAAAACTCGTTGTTCCGGTTGTCCTTTTCATTCTTTCTTCTCTTACTTATATTTTTTTCGATTTGATTAACTTGTTCTTGTCCTGATAAAGCTGAAATATTGCTCACTGGACGTTAAACTCTAACTAATCAATCAATCAATTTATTTCATATTGAACTATAAAGAAAAAGCTGGTCAAAATTGACCACAGGAAATAGAAAGTTGAATTACAAAACAAAATGTAGACTAATAACTTATAAAGTTGTAGGCATCAGCTAAATAATTATGCAGCAGGCGTGGGGATTTGAAAAGGGGGAGTGAAAGGAAAATTCGGGGGGTATTTCTTTGTAATAACACCAAACTGAACTATTCAATAACAGCTAACAGTGAACTGAATAATCATCATAACAGCTAACACAGAACTACCCAATAACAGCTAACACAACATTATACTTTGCAGTAACAGCTAACAGAGAATCAATTTTACCCTATAACACAATAACAGTTAATACCCTTGCCCCCATCCCCCCTTCAAATTATGAAATATTTTATTGCAATATATATAGATAAATATCAGAGTATTGTTAGGTGATGGACCAAAATTATTTGTCCTTTGTTGAAAGATGAACTGAAGCTTTACATCTAAACAATACAATACCAGCTCTAATTTAGAAATTCTGGACCCCAAAACTGTATTAATAATGCAACCCATGGAACAGATTTAGTTTCCTATCATATTGAAATGTTTTTATACAACCGCAAAAAATTTTGTGGTCGTATTATGGTACGGCGCTGGCGTCGGCGTCTGTGGACAGCATAACTTTGGTTCTAGTTATCAAATATTAGTATGATGTTTGTTGGCACAAGCTTAAGCCGGGTTGCGTTCCTTGCCCCACCCGTTTTTGAAAAAGAGGCAAAAAAGGGGCCAAAAATGGGTTAAATTAGGTATTTTCGAGTTTGTGGACAGCATAACTTTGGTTCTAGTTGACCGATTGTTTTCAAATTTTAGTATGATGTTTCTTGGATCATTCTTGAGAAACGTTTTTTATGCCCAACCACGAAGTGGAAGGGGCATATAGATTTACCCTTGTCCGTCCGTCCGTACGTACGTCCGTTCCGATGTTAAGTTTTGTGTTCAGGTCCATATATTGGCAACCTCTTGTAGTATTTTGATAATATCACATCAGTACATGCACCTTGATTAGTACTACCAGATTCACCAACAATTAAGGATCCATGACCTACATTTTACGCTTGAGTGACTTTTGTTAAATTTTTCGTTAAGGTCCATTTCTCAACAACTACACATTATACCAATATGATGTTTCATCAAATTAATTGACTTGATGAGTACTACCCAAAACATTGACAGTTAGGTAGCTTTGACCTATATTTTACGCTTGAGTGACTTTTGTTAAATTTGCATTAAGGTCCCCATTTCTCAACAACTACACATTATACCAATATGATGTTTCATCAAATTAATCGCCTTGATGAGTACTACCCAAAACATTGACCGTCAGGTGGCTTTGACCTATACGCTTGAGTGACTTTTGTTAAATTTTGCTTTTAATTCCATTTCTCAACAAGTACTCTTTGTACCAATGTGATGTTTCATCAAATTAATTACCTTGATGAGTACTACCCAAAACATTGATAATTACGTGGATTTGACCTGCATGAGTGACTTCTGTTAAATTTTGCTTTCAAGTCTGTTTGTTAACAACTTAACATGGTATCACAATGTTGTTGCATCAGAATAAATAAACTTGATGAGTACTATCCAAATCGAGGCCAATTTAGTGTCTTTGACCTACATTTTAGGCTTGAGTGACTTTTGGTAAATTTGTGTTTTACATACTTTTCTCAACAACTACACATCATGTTATGATGTTTCATGAAATTACTTATCTTTTTGAGAACTATCCAATTTTTTGGACAATTTGTTGACTTTCACTTCCATTTTATGCTTGAATGACTTTGTTAAATTTTTGCATTAGGCCCACAATTCAAGAATACATGTAATTTTATAACCTGACCAATATTTAATGTTTTAAAAACTTCAGTATGGTATTTTTGTTACTTTCCATTATTCAACTAAGTTTATTGAACAATCATCTTTAATGATACTTCCTGATGATTCAGTGACCGGGAACTAATTTTTATGCCTGATTGACTTAGGTTATCTATATCCTAAATTTGTCGGCGGGGCATCTGTGTCTTATAGACACATTTTATAGTTTCCTTTGGTTTTTGGCCCCACCCATTTCAGATTTAGGGGCCAAAAAAGGGTTAAATTGGGTGTTTTCACATATTTGACTGTAGAATCTTTATTATTTATTGGATTTTGATGGGGTTTCTGTCATTGTACACCTTAGAAAATTTCCAATCTGGTGTATGCCAACAGATTTCATGTGGCATGTACCATTCACGAGATAAATGGGGCCCAAAAGGGGCAAATTTCAAAATTTTCAATTTTTTTATTTTTAGTCTGATTTTGATGGAGTTTTTTGCAATGGATTCCTTATGAAAAATAAACTAGTGCTGCACTACAAGATTTTTGATAATTTGTTTCCTTTTCAAGCTATGAGGGGCCCAACAGGACCAAAATTGCAAACATACGGATTACCTAAAATTTTTATTTTTCATCGGATTTCAATGGGATTTTTTTCTTTAGATTTCTCTCATTGTAAGCTTTCAATAGTATTGCAACAGATTTGGTGTAGCTCTTTCCGTTTCTGAGCTATAAAGGGTAAAAGGGACCAGAATTGCAATTTTTAGAAATATGTGAAATCTTGTATTTTAGATCAGATTTTAATGGGATGTTTTTCTTTGGATTCCTCTCAATGCAAGCTTTCAGTAGTATGTCAACAGATTTGATGTATCTATTACCCCTTCTGGGCTATAAGGGATCAAAGGGGCTAAAATTGCAATTATAAGAAATATGTGAAATCTTTATTTTTCATCAGATTTTGATGGGATTTTATTCCTTGCATTCCTCTCATTGTGACCTATAAGTAGTATTCAATGGATTTGGGGTAGCTCATAGACTTCCGAGCTATAAGGGGTCAGAGGGGCCAAAATTGCAATTATAAGAAATATGCGAAATCCTTGTTTTTCATCAGATTTTGATGGGATTTTTTCTTTGGATTATTCTCATTGTAAGCTTTTTTTTACTATTTTGGGTCCAGCTTATTACTGTATCAAGCTTTTTTGTGTCCATCTAATTACTGTTGTGTCCAAACATGGTGTGGTCGTATCATGCTGCGATCTGCGTAGCCCTTTATTAATTAATTGAAATGGATGAAGAGTTTTTCTTGCTGTAAACACTCAGGGTCATATCAGCAGTATCATGAGTCACAGACACATTGGTACTAGCCATGCAGGTCTCTTTATTGGAATAAGCAGACTCCTCATTTAGACATACCTAAATGTTTTAACCCACAAAAATTAGGAGGACAGGAAGATAAATCTTGAAATGTTTGTATCGAAACTTGACAGTACAATGCAGGTCTAGCTTTTAGAATGGTACTTTACAAAAAAAAATGAAATAAATATTTTCAAGTTTTTAATTTTTTACTAGTAATTAAGTTTTTAACACATATCTTAATGATTTTTTTAGATTTCAATTTAACAGCAATGTTTTTCAAAGTCGGTAGTCTACCATATAAATTGGTAGGGTTGGTAATATTGTATGTTTCTTTTCCCAGTCGGCCAAATTGAAGATTAAGTTTTTACCTTGTCCATTGTTGATCCATATGCAATTATCGGTCATTGAATAGAGCATATTAACAGTGCTTGTTCAGGAAGTTTCCTCTGTTGTACTTGGCTTAAGAGATTGATCACCAAGAAAATGCATTTCCCCAGAGATCAATCTCAGAAACAAAATGGAATGAGAATATTTCCTAAATAAAGTTTTTATACGACCGCAAAAAATTTTGAGGTCGTATATTGGTATGATACTGGCGGCGGCGTCGTCGGCGTCTGTGGACATTTCGTTTCCGTGCGATAACTTAAGTTCTAGTTGAGCAATCCTTATGAAATTTTAACACAATGTTCCTTGGCACAAAAGGAAGGCTGGGATTGGTTTTGGGTATACTGGACCCAGCCGTTTTTAAGAAAAGGGCCAGAAAGGGCCAAATTGGGTGTTTTGGTATATTGGGCTGTAGAATATTTATTATTTATCAGATTTTGATGGGGTTTCTTTCATTGTACTCCTGAGAAAATTCCCAATCTGTAGTATGCAACGGATTTCATGTCGCATGTACCGTTCATGAAATAAATGGGCCCCAAAGGGGGCGAATCTCATTTTCTTATTTTTAGTCAGATTTTAATGCAGTTTTTTGCAATGGATTTCTTATGTAAAACTTACTAGCACAGCACCATCAAATTTTTGATAACTTTTTTCCTTTCCGTGTAATTAGGTTCCAAAGGGTGGCAAAATTGCAAATGTACAGATTACTTAAAATTTTTATTTTTTATCGGATTTCGATGGGATTTTTTTCTTTGAATTCCTTTTATTGTAAGCTTTCAGTAGTATGCTAACAGATTTGGCATATCTCTTACTGTTTCTGAGCTATAAGGGGTCAAAGGGGCCAAAATTGCTAATTTTCAAAATATTTATTTTCCATCAAAGGGGTGCATTTGTGCCAAATTTGCAAAAATCCAAAACAAGCAATTTTACTGTTTGCACTTATTAAAACTTGCAGGATATTTTATTTCACTTTGGATATAAGGAGATTGTTAACATTGCTAACCATTGTATAAAGGACTAGTACTTGTTTAAGTGCAGGAGTCAGAAATTCTATCAATTTATTTATGATCATTTTGTCATTTTGTGTCGAAATAAAGAGCCCAGCACAATGAAATTTCACAAACAGAATAAGCGAAACAAACACATGTGTACCAGCCAAATATCAATTTTTATCCCCCCGCTTAGAGAAACCGGGGGGATTATGTAACGCAGTCTGTCCGTATGTATGCACATATATACGTACATGCATTTGTAATGCTCACCGATAGCAGTGGAACTATAAGAGATACAAATTTGAAACTTGGCACCATATTAGTATGATCGGAAGTAGTGCACTGTGGGTTAGGAATTTAGGTCAAACGCCCTAGTGGCAAATTATGGGCAAAAACGAATTTTCGCGATATCCAATAATTGAAGAAATCTCGAAGGCCATTTGGGCTAGAAAGTTGAAACTCAGGAATCAACTGGCATATTATGTAGCAACTTCACAGAGGGTGTCCGAATTTTGTGGTCTAGTGACCACGTTAAGTTTCTCTGATTAAGTCCATTTCTCAATAACTATAAGTGGTAGGTCAATAATATTTGGTATGTAGGTTGGTCTTGGGAAGTACATGTCAGTCTGGCATATGACTTTCATCCTTCACCTCAATTTCATGGTCTAGTGAATACGTTAAGTTTTTCTGATTAAGTCTAATTCTCAATTACTATAAGTGGTAGGTCAATAATATTAAGTATGTAGGTTGATCCTTGGTAGTACATGTCAGTCTGGCCTATGACTTTTGTCTTTGACCTCAATTTCACAGTTTAGTGACCATGTTAAGTTTCTCTGATTAAGTCCATTTCTCAATAACTATAAGATGTAGGTCCATAATATTTAGTATGTAGGTTGGTCTTGGGTAGTACATGTCAGTCTGGCATATGACTTTTGTCCTCGACCTCAATTTCACGGTCTAGTGACCACATTAAGTTTCTCAGTATGTATTTGTGATAGGTCAATGATATTTTGTATATGGGTTGGTCTTGGGTAGTAAATAATAGTCATCACTCCATATCCTTTCAGTTTTCCTAATGGCCTGCTATATAGCTTTTGTCAGTGAATTAAATTTCACAGTTTAGTGAGCATGTTTAGTTATTGTTTAAAACATCAATTCAAATGTCAAGCAGGGACGGGCGAGACATCTATTAGGGTCTACTCTTGTTTTGATTTTGTGGTTTATATTTTCATGAGGAATTATTGGAATTACTCTTTGAATCTGTATTAAGCTTTAATAATTTAGACTCCAGTGCCAAATTTGGTAAATTTCCTGAAAATGTCAAAGATTAATAATTTTTGAAATTCCAACATAAAGTTTTATAATTACATTTGTAAGCCTTTTTTAATGTCATCAGCTAGTAAGAACACTAGGATTTCAAAAATATGATTCTTAATTTCCTGAAACTCTCAAAGACCAATTACTTTTTGGAATTTTACCTAGCAACCATATCTTTTTTGATAGTTTTAATGATCATTTTCAATGGTCGGATTGAAAAAAAAACTTTGATTCTAATTTTGGTAAGTTTCCTGAAACCCTCAAAGACCATTATTTTTTTTGAATTCTACCTAGCAACAATTTTTTTTTCAATTCCTTACAGTAAAAATGATGATTTTCATCAGTCAAGTTACAAAAATCTTTGATTCTAATTTTAGTAAATTTCCTGAAACTCTCAAAGACCATAACTTTTTGGAAATCTACCTAGCAACCATATCTTTTTCAATTATATTGAGTAATAATGACAATTTTCAACTGTCAGGTTGCAAGAATCTTTCATTCTTATTTTGGTAAATTGCCTGAAACTCTCAAAGACCAATTACTTTTTTGAATTTTACCTAGTAACCATATCTTTTTTTGGCGCTTTATAGTTTCAATGATGATTTTCAATAGTCAGATTGCAAAAATCTTTGATTCTAATTTTGGTTAATTTCCTGAAACTCTCAACATGCTCAAAGACCTACTATTTTTTGGAATTCTACCTAGCAACCATATCTTTTTAAATTCCTTACAATAGTGACGATAATCAGAGTGCAAAAAACTGATTCTAATTTTGGTAAATTTTCTGAAACTCTAAAAAGACCAATAACTTTTCGGAATTTTACCTAGCAACCACATCTTTTTTGATGCCTTATAGTTTCAATGGTGATTTTCAATAGTCAGTTTGCAAAAATCTTTTTTTGATGCCTTATAGTTTCAATGGTGATTTTCAATAGTCAGTTTGCAAAAATCTTTGATTCGAATTTTGATTAATTTCCTGAAACTCTCAAAGACCTACTATTTTTTGGAATTCTACCTAACAACCATATCTTTTTCAATTCCTTACAGTAGTAAAGATCATTTTCAATAATCAGAGTGCAAAAAAAAAATGATTCTAATTTTTGTAAATTTTCTGAAACTCTCAAAGACAAATTTATTACTTTTTGGAATTTTACCTAGCAACCATATCTTTTTTTACACCTTTTAGTTTCAGGTATCATTTTCAATAGTCAGATTGCAAAAATCTTTGATTCTAATTTTGGTAAATTTCCTGAAACTCTCAAAAACCCATTATTTTTGGAAATCTACCAAGCAACCATATATTTTTCAATTCCTTACAGTAAAAATGATGATTTTCAACAGTCAGGTTGCAAAGATCTTTGATTCTAATTTTGATAATTTCCCGAAATCCTCAGAAACCTGTTACTTTTTGAAATTCTACCTAGCAACCATATCTTTTTGGTGTTTTACAGTAGAAATTATTGTTTCAACAGAAAGAAATTTTGTTTCAAAAACACTTGTCTTTTTTTTTACAAGGAGGGGGGGTCTGAAAAGGGGTAGTGGGGGGATCACAATCTTTGATTGGCCATGTTTTATTATATTCAGCACTTGGCCATCTTATGTGACATTTCTATTCAATAACCACCTTCATGTTTTTATACTACATTCAGCTGACCCTTGCACTTTTATGCTATTATTATACCCCCGCTCTGAAAAAGCTGCAGGTATATAGTATCATGGAGGTGTCTGTCTGTCACACATTTTTGGTCACAGTTTTCTCAGCTTGCATATGATGGAATGATTCCATATTTGGTCAGAAGCTTGATTATGACGAGTTGTAACGTGTAAGCTGTTTTCGGATCTGCCGTGTTACTACGGTCTGTTTGCCGATATGTTGAAGTTTTACTATTACACACTATGGATGAGAAATTTTGGTCACAGTTTTTTCAACTTGTATATGTTGGAATGATTTCATATTTGGTCAGAAGCTTGATTATGATGAGTTGTGAGGTGTAAGCTATTTTCTGGTATGTCATGTTGCTACTTCCTGTTTGCCAATACATCTTTAACACGCTATTGATGAGAAATTTTGGTCACAGATTTCTCAGCTTGTATATGTTGGAATGATCTCATATTTAGTCAGAAGCTTGATTATGATGAGTTGTAATGTGTAAGCTATTTTCGGGTCCAACGTGTTGCTACTTCCTCTTTGCCGATATGTTGAAGTTTTACCATCTATAACACATTATGGATGAGAAATTTTGGTCGCAGTTTCTCAGCTTGTAACCCCCGAGGGAACCCCAGAGTATAGAAATAGGACCTAGTATATCCAGGCTTGTGGGGTATGACCCCTCCTAAACTGGATGTCAGTCTGCCATAAGGCTTTTGACCTTGACCTCAATTTCAAGGTCCAGTGACCAGGTTAAGTTTTTTTTGCTTAAGTCTGTTTCTCAATAACTACAAGCTATAGGTTAATGATATTTGGTATATAGCTTGGTCTTGGTTAGTACATGTCAGTCTGCCATATGGCTTTCGACCTTGACCTCAATTTCACAGTCCAGTGACCAGGTTAAGTTTTTTTGCTTAAGTCTGTTTTGCAATAACTATAAGGTATAGGTCAATGATATTTGGTATATAGCTTGGTCTTAGTTAGCACATGTCAGTCTGCCATATGGCTTAGGATGCATAACACAGTTTTATCCTCAACATCGTACAAGTAGGGGCTATTCAAAAATCCCCCCTTTCCAATGCATGCATCTCATGTTTCAACCCATGATATCTATACATCAATGGAAAGATGAATTTTACAATGAATTCAAGTTCATCTCAAATTTCATTTCACTTTAAATAGTGTATAAACCTGAAATCTGTGCACAAAATAGCATTTTTCACCCCAAAATTGGATCAAATCGAGCGTTTTCATGGGAAAACTGCATACAGCT
>MJUU01004210.1:26766-115314 GCA_002080025.1 Modiolus philippinarum
TTAGTTCCTATTTTCATCAACAGATCAAGGTAAAACCTCCCCATGCCATTAAATATTGATATATAATAGTATTGTTGGACAATTCATCATTGTTTAGATTAGTTAACAATAGCAAGTATCCATTTGTTTTTACATTGCTATAGGTATAGGTCAGTTTTATCACACCTGTTGAATAATGCAATTGCTAGATTATTGCAAAATTGGAATAGATAGACCGTTAAGGTCATAGACAAGGGAAAATAATGCTGTTGCAATTAACTGTTATATCCTCATGTAAGACCACTGGTTTTAATTTATGTTATTACATACTTAGCGAAGATATGTTCTGTTTTGTATATGTAATATAGCCGAAAGTTAACAGTCCATATCATATACCCAGTCTGATGTTGCCATATCAGACCGCCTCGTTATGAAATATCCATATCAGCCCGGTGATATCGCTTTTTCAGCCCGGGTGTGATGATAACTCCTAATTGGAAGTATATAACAAACAGATTAAGACATGGCCTTTTCCATATCAGCACGGAAATCATCCCTCGACCCATATCAGCCCTCGGCTGGTGCCTCGGGCTAATATGGGAGTCTCGGCATGATAACCGTGCCGATATGGAAAAGGCCATGTATTAATCTCTATTAATCGTTAATAAGACTTTTTAACTCCCTCCATCGTAGTTTTGTCCTAAGCTATATTTGATATTACTGATTAATCGGATTTCGTTTGGTTTTATGCATTTAATCAATTTTGAAATTATAGATTTCCTTTGTTTGGGTTCTAGTGCTGCTGATTAGGAATTAATTTCCAAAATGGCCATACAGCTCATTAAAATTATTGCAGTTGGAGTAAACATTTTACTGTTGTTACGATTGTTTTTTGATTTATCACATTCGCTATAGAGGGAAGGTTTGGACCCAATAAAACTAGTTTAACCCCGCCGCAGTAGGTTTGCGCCTAAGTCAGGAAATTTATTAAGCCTTTGTGTGTTTTGTCTTTTTTCTAGTTAGTTTACCTAATGTTTATAGGAGTCTAGGATGATGTTTATTTCGCTGAACTTAATTACTCTTTATTCAGGGGCCGACTCCGACCTGATGTTGGGTGTGGGGTTTTCTCACCGCTCATTGAAGATCTTATGGTGGTTTTGAGTTGTTATTACTCCCCTTTGGGTCGTTGTCTCTTTGACACATTCTCCGTTTCCCTTTTTTTCTATTTGTGTTATGGTCTGATGTTCATTTACTCCATATTCTTTCGTAAAATATTGTATTCATAATAAGGAAATAGAAAAAAAAAATTTTTTGCATTATTTTAACTTATTTTAACTTCTCAAATGATATCCTGGCTTTTTAAAAATTATTACTGACCCTTTTGAAATCAGAAAAGAAAAGTGCATAAATGTAATTGAAATCGTACCTCACACATTTCAGGAATGGAATTATTGACAGATTTCGAAAGTAACAATGAATTGAAAATTAACTTCTTAAAATTATTGCAAAAAAGTTGCTAGTCAGCTGTGCTATCTTGTAAAAAACTGAAATAGAGTAGAAACTCAAATTCTCAAACCAATATCATACATCGACATAATTTGCATATTCAAACTACTCGGTTATTTGAAATTAATTTACGGTTTGGTGAAAGCTAACCAGTACAATGCGTACTACTCGACCTTTACAAAAATGTATTGAAAATTAATTCAGATAACAGAATTGTTTTTAAGTTAATTTAAAACGAGAACACTCCTTGAAGTGAAACTAATGTAGCGATTAGTTCTTAGATTACAACTTTTTTCTTCGTTATTTGTTTCGATATTTCCATGGTGGAAAAGACAGCACAGGCTATGAAAAAATAAAAGTATATACTTTTTAATAGCATAAGTCTGTTTGCTCCTCTACTGAAATAGATTTTTCTACCGAAATTGACATATTTTACATAGCGGGTATCTTCAGAAGCAGGAGATGCTTACTCTGTCGGTACACCCGATCTCACCCATGGTTTTAAATTAAGGTCTCTGTTGTTATCTGCATTGTGTGTCTCCTTAACAGAAAATTGTATCACAATATTTTAATGAAATATGTAAAAAAACATAACTGAAGAAATTTTATTTAATATTAATTATATGAATTAAGTGTGGTCTGATATATCATGATAGAAGAAAAAATGTAAAAAAGTCTAAGCGTACAAAATGCCTCAAAAAACAATTTCATTTAGAATAAGAACAAAATATATAAATGCAACCTAACTAAGTATGTACAATTAAATGTAAATAATGAATATGTAATTATTTAATATTAATTATATGAATTAAGTGTGATCTGATATATCTTGCTGGTAGAAAAAATGTAAAAAAGTCTAAGCGTATAAAATGCCTCAAAAAACAATTTTATTTGGAATAAGAACAAAATATATAAATGCAATCTAACTAAGTATGTACAATTAAATGTAAATAATGAATATGTAATTATTTAATATTAATTATATGAATTAAGTGTGGTCTGACTTACTTTGATAGTAGAAAAAATGTAAAAAAGTCTTAAGCGTATAAAATGCCTAAAAAAACAATTTCATTTAGAATAAGAACAAAATATATAAATGCAATCTAACTAAGTAATGTACAATTACATGTAAATAATGAATATGTAATTATGAAGAAAAAAAAATGAAAAAGTCTATAAGCTAATGTTAGCCTTACTTTTTATATTCTTGTCTTGATTACAATTTCATTGTCAATATTATACAAACATAACTCAGAAACCTAAAAAGATTTAGAAAGTAATACCGTTTCTGAAGTTATTCATTCACAGCAACAACAAAAAACGAATATTCTGTAGCTAACAGAAAAAAATCCTTGCCAAATTAAAAAATTCTGCTCTTTAATACATTAAATTATGAAGGAATATGGAGTAAATGCAAATGACACAAAGTCTCTACAAATAAACGATTAAATCAAGCAACGTACCTGCTACTATCAGTAATAATTCAGACAGGACGAAGAAACACTCAAGAATCATTGTCGTTTTTACTCTGAAAATCTGTACAATGTTTTAAGGACAGATCAACTTGTTTGTCAGAGGGACATTAACCTATCAAATTTTAAGCAATACACAGTTCGGTAACAATAGATAATTAAGTCCTTTCATGCACAAATAATTAACAAATATTCAATTTCACTGAAGACTTCCTGGTAAGAGAAGTTAGGCCACGTTTGTCTGATCCTATTCTCTTTTGGTGGTTTTTCAAAAGTAAAATTTTTAAAACTGTTCAAGTAAAACAATAAGTGAAAATAATTATTTAATGAGTGTTACACCTTAAATTCATCACTATAGACGTTTTACGGTCGACATCAGGATCGCTATGGGATATTTGTTTCCCGGATGACAACAGATCTTTCCCTTTGCAACTATAGTTTGTTTTTCCTCTATCGGATTAAACTTTACTACCGTAGTTGACATGTTCAACACGGCGGGTGTCTTATAAGAAGCAGGATCTCTACCGGTACACCTGATCTCACTCATGGTTTTTATTGGGTCCGTGTTGTTCATCTGTATGTGTGTCTTCATTTTTCTTTTTGTCCTTTCCTCAAGTGATGTCATTCTTTCTAAGTGTTTTCGATGTTGTCGTTGTCCTCAATGGATTGTTCGTTCTATTGACTGACAGTTCGGTTCTCACACACTTTATCAAAAGTTCAAGCCAAAGACACAAAAAGTAGCTTTATTTCGTCTTACATTTAATACCAATATCAGGCTATTGGCGAGCGACTTGACCAGTCAAATTTCATTTTTAATGCACCTACCTAACACGCGGCTAAATTAT
Organism: Modiolus philippinarum; assembly: GCA_002080025.1. NCBI lineage: Eukaryota > Metazoa > Mollusca > Bivalvia > Mytilida > Modiolidae > Modiolus > Modiolus philippinarum. The sequence goes on from MJUU01004210.1 coordinate 30,569, forward strand.
ACATCATGAGAAAGTATGAAATGTGTAGATTCAATTTATGTCGGTCGTAAAAGAGAAATGTGGTGAAATTTGATGAAAATCGGTGTCAAAGGTTAATCAGATCAATAACTGAAATATCAGCAATTGGTAATCTTTTCATATATTTTTCACTCTTTGATTTGATAGCAAACAGATACCCTAACGAATGAATAAAATAGATCTGTATTCTACGACTATATTATGTTTTAACACGAAAAAATGGTAAGAAGTAACGCAAAACTATAAAAAATTATCTATAGCTGATGCATAAAAATGTAGTAAAAAGATTATTAAAATGACCTTGACCCTTATCTTTATTTTTTTTTATGATAGGCTTATACCTAGGTGCATGTATTGAGAACTCCACGAATAACCTTAAAAATTGAGTACACGGAGTACACTAACCCAAAGATAAAAGCATGGTAAACTAGCGTTTAATAATGCATCTTCGACACATACGAATTGCATATGTCCTATCTATTTTCAGACAAGAGAAAATTAATGAAAACATAAAGTTATATACCTATCAACGAGGGTGAAGGGAATATAATGTTTTGCCCTTGTCCGTCTGTGGTAACGTCTGTGTGTCTGTATGTCCGTGTTTTTTTTGCTTGTTTTGTTTTTTTTGTTCTTGTTTGTTTGTTTTTATATTAGTTTTATAGTTTAAACACACAAACCTTGTGCATTTACAATGCTTGGGCCAGGTAAAATTGTTTAAACAAATTTCTTTTTACTGAAACAATTGACTTGAGTAATGAACAATAGTGTCTTCGTTTAAATTTTTTTACCAGAGGCATAATCTCAAGAGATAGCTTACAGAATTATCAGCGAGTGATAGCTATTGTCGTCATTATGAAATCGTCATTATCATTTCCTGATTGAAGTCAAACGGCTAAGTACATTTTTTATTCATACATATTCACATGCCTTATTTAAACTGCATTCGTAGCAGTATCACTGAAGTCAAACGACTAAGTACATTTTTTATCCATACATATTTCACATGCCTTAGCCTTGCTGTCAGAGAATAGTAAATTCCAAGTTATGAAAAAGAACATTTCGAAAATGCTTCTCTATTTACCAAACATCAAGATCCGAAATCCACAGGGAACAAGACAAAACAGGTGCAAAAACAAAGACAAAATTGTCAACCGCAATGGTCCTGACCGGTTTAATGGCACCCAAAACCTCCCCGTCTATTGCGATAATGTCCGATAGCAATTCAACAGCAATCGCCATTGCAAGGTCGTAGACAGTGAAAGAAATATCCATCCCAGTACTAATTAAAAACATTAAAATTGAATCACGGTTTGGACCGAAACTTAAAATGTTTCAACAAGGGACCGATACTGTAAACAGGCAAATTCTCGCGGTAGTTTTATTTTCGCTAACTTCGCGGTAATGAATAAGGTGCGAAAATTAAATTGCCGTAAATATTTTGACGCAATAGACCATATCCGAGTTCAGGTATTCAGATTCACCAGTTGTTGTTTGTCCGCTCTACGTCACAAACGTGTCCGCCCCATGTGACCAACTTCATGACGTTTTAGGCTCTATGACGTGGCGTTCTCTATACTATGACGTATTTCAAAGTAGTCTGGTAAATCCTAATACCATAGGTCGGATATGGTCTATTGTGTGATTTACTATCTTGACCGGCGACTGCGAATTCAAGGCCACGCGAAATGAAATTCATTTTGAAAAATGAGAAAAAAAAAGACGGCGCCAAAATTTCCTGGTTTACAGTATCTATCAAAAATTTTACGAAAGGATATGGAGTAAATGAACATGAGACCATATCACATATGTTAACTCAAACTGCATTAATTTTAATGGGCTGTATGGCCATTTCGGAAATTTATTCCTCATAAGCAGCACTAGAACCCAAACAAAGGAAATCCCAGACCTGTCAAGTTTTGAAAATAGCTTTGCGTGAGATTTGTGAAAAATTTCAAAGGTCAAAGGAAAAATTAAAGGATCAAAGGATTTGTCGAAAATCTAAATAAAATTTGCGTGAGTCTCACGCCTCATGCGTGAGACTTGACAGGCCTGATCCATAATTTCAAAAAATATATAAAATTCATAAAACCAAACGAAATCCGAATACTAGTAATCAGTAATATCAAATATAGCTAAGGACAAAACTACGATGGAGGGAGTCAATACTTTTTAATGATCGTTTGAGACGGAATTTCTTGAAACCTTGATTAATCAGGCGGTCGAGGAGGAAATAACTATGCCTATAGAGAAAGTCTAAACAAGAAGTGCTAGCTCTCGCGTAACGAATCAACTGTGAAACATAGATTTCGAAAGCTGGACAAGTTGGAATATTACGGTCCATGTCTGGAAAATTTTGAAATCAAAGTCGTGTCTTTTGTTGTAAATTAAAATACTGGGATGAAAATTTTCGTCAAACCACAAAAAATGTCTATCGAATTCTTTTGTTCCTTTTATCTCTAATTCAGGAAGATATATTGATGGGATAAATTTAGCAAAAGATACGTTATTAAAGGAAAGAACACCATCAATGCATATGTATAAGTGAGATTTAAGAATATTTATGGGCTTTTACGAGTCCTGTAAAGAATTATGTTTCGTACCAACTTGATTATGATAAATAGCACCTCCAAATGTGACAAATAAATTATCAATAAGGAAATCAAGCATACTGCACACCTGTTTTTAAAAGCTTAAAGCTGGTCCTTGACTGCACACAAAATCTTAGTTAGTTCCATTGACAATTAATTTGTTGAACAAGATGAAGATCCAACGATGTTTCTATCATTGCATGGATTTTCGTGTAATTGAGGTGTCCATTACAGTTAGGGCAGAACTTGATTATTTTTTTTAGTTTGAATATTCAAAGAGGACATGAGCGACCTGTGAATAGAGAGGATTTCATCTTTGTCAAGTGAAACTCTTTTGTTTATAGCATTACCTGGTTTATATTGATAAATGCCTTGTAGATTTATTGTTTTTTTTCAAAAAATTAAGTATCACTAGCTTCTTAATAAAATCGTTTTATTAAAAGTACTGGATTACTGGAATGGTGAAACGGTTCAGTAACAGAGGCATCAACTAAGTTGTTATAAAAAACCCGAGTTGTGAATATTTGTTATTTTCATAAGAACATCATTCGATATGCAAATAGTTGTATATAAGCATAAAAATTCTTTTATTTCAATCAGAGACTTATAATGGAACTTTTTCAAGATATTTGACTTTGTCGCAACTTATCTAAAAATTTTGGCAGGGGTTATAATAATCCAGGTGATACATATTACTGATAGTTAAAGTTAAAACATTTCAAGTCCCCATTCAAACAAACTTTTGGCAGGGGTTCCCCTTAAAATCTAATACTTTTCTAAAAATTTCAGTTTTCTAAATTGGTATCCATGGCAACTGAAAGCTCCACTATCCATTATAACCCATTTCAGACCTCCATACAAATAATTGGGCAGGGGTTTTCCTTATAGTACAGGTAATAGCTATCGCTCAAATCAAAACATTCCAAGTCATCATTTTAAAACAATCTAGCTTTTACATATTTCTGAAATTGTGAAGAAAAATATGAAGCAGAATAATTTTTTTCAAAGATTCAGTGTTCTGGTTTGGTTTCCATAGTATCTGGAACCTCCGCTATACATTAAAACCCATTTCAGACCACCATTAAAAAAAATGGCATGGGTTCCCCTCATAATCCAGGTTATACATATTACTGAAATAAAAACATTCCAAGTCCCCCTTTCAAAAAAAATGGCATGGGTTCTCCCTATAATCTAGTTTATACATATTTCAGAAATTAAGAAAAATATGTAGAATACTTTTTTTTCAAAGATTAAAGGTTCTGGTTCAGACCACCATTCAAAACATATTTGGGCAGGGGTTCCCCTTATAATCAAGGTAATTCATATTTCTGAAATCAAAATATTCCAAGTCCTCCTTTCAACAAAATATTTGGCAAGGGCTCCCCCTTTAAACTAGTTAATACATATTTCTGAAATTTTGAAGAAAAATATATAGCAGAATACTTTTTTTCAAATATTTAGTTATCTAGCTTGGTTTCTGTGGCAACTAAAAGCTCCACTATCCATTACAACCCATTTCAGTCCACCATTCAAAAAAAAATAATTGAGGACATGTCATTAATGAACGTATCAGTATTACTGTCGTCTCATTTTCAAAGTGAAACATTTCAAAAAAGGGATATTATCTTTTTTGTTTAAAACATGGTTTCTGTAATTTGTATCACAAAAGTTACTGATTTCTGTTGTCTTAAAGCTAAACTTTCGTTTACAAATATACCATAGATTATTTCCAAATTCGGTTCCAACAACGTTTTTGTGTGTTGGAAACGACGTCGAAAAGTATCATTTTTGTATTTGACGTACTTACATATTCTTTATATACAAATGATAACAACCATAGATAGTGATTTTCAATACAATTTTATGGTCGGTCAAAGCAATACCTACACGTAGCTTAGATTGGTGAAAAATATCTAAAAATTGTCAATATGTTTTTCAATTCTGTAAACGTTTGCCATACATGGTCATATATTATGCAAAAAAACATACTATCACGATATCTAAACTGTACTATACACCAAATACAAAAAATTAATATTTATATCCAGGAGGAGGAGGATAAGCTGGATTCGGATTTTGATTATATCCACCACCGTATTGTGGTTGTCCATATCCGTAACCTGGTTGAGATTGTCCTTGTTGAACGGTATGAACTGTTGTTCCACCACTTGGCTGAATGACGGTCCCGACGGTAGATTGCTTCTCTAAAAAACGAAATGAATTGTGTATAAAAAGCAATATAAAACATGTGTTCGTATTTTACACAGTGATGTATTCGTTTCGATTTGAGCTAAAATTGAAAATAAGTTATTTCCCTTTGACTGTCCATAAAAATCTATAATATTGTATTTATCGTTTTAAAAAGAAATAAAGCATCGTAAAGCGCTTCAATGTTTAATATGAACAGATAAGGTATAAGGTATAAGGTATACAAATATTGTCTTTCATTGCTTTCCAATGTTATATTAACTATCAAACATATACAGTAGAGTTCGTTTATAACGAATTCCAGGGGACTTCCAATTTTATTTCGTTATAAGCATCGTTCGTTATAAGAGAAATAATGTAGAATTACCGAACTTCCGAAAATCTTCTCTTAAATTGTTGGTGTAAATGTCAGTGTGAAATTTGATTACTGTATAAAGTTTTAAAACTAGCATCTGGGAGTGTCAGGTGCTTTTTATTATTGAGATATGAGATGATTTGCGCAAACAGAAGACAGATAAACGATTTGTTTGTAAAGCAATCTGTTTTCATTATATCACGTAAATTTTGAGCAATAAAAATACCGTTTGGGTTTAAATTCTCTTCGTTATAAGAATGATTTCCTTATAAGGAAAAAAATCGTAATAAGCCTTCAAAAATACGTTGTTTTAATAGTGTTGATTTTTATTTACTTCGTTATAAGACTGATTTCGTATAAGCATGTTCGTTATAAACGAACTCTACTGTATAGATAAATCGTAGACAGAAAAATGCAGATTTGGCTAAAATGCTTGAAGAACATATTTCTTATGCTTTATTTTATTTTGATACTTAAGCTATTTTTCATTGTAGTATGACTTTTCCCCACCATTTGTTTGTGGTTAACTCCTTCGCAGCTGGTTCTATGTGTTTTGCTTGTACTAAATGTATCTTTGTAATTAACCCTATGTATGGCTTGAGTTGTAAGAATTCTAGAATGGTGTAAGTTAGTATACCCAGGTTCAGTGGTTCATGGAGATAACTCCTAAATTCAGTAAGGCGGTTTCATCGAGGCTTTTAATCATTGAAGTGAAAAGAAATAAAATCAACTATGTTTCTTAGAAGCTTAGAATATATTAAACAATAAGATTAAAACAAACGTACAAGTGATTTTTAACTCGTAAGCCGAAGGCGGAGAGTTCTTAAAATCATCCGAGAGATGTCACGTGAGCGTCAGGGTTATTAACGTATCTAAAGAGCTGCATGTTTCCGATCAAATATAGTTCGTAAATTTCTTTCAAAATCCGCTTTTGTATGTCGAATAGTGACGGTGTTGCTGTATAAAATCGATAAAAATATACACATACACTATGAATATGCCCAGTATTTACGTCCCTGTCTCTTTGAAGAACTAGTTCAATGCTCCGGTCGCGTAGTCGAAGGAGAAAATAACATTTGTTACCTGTTTCATGTATATTGCCTATTTATAGCAATGGATTCGATATACATACAAAATTACACGTTACATTTTTTTCACGTATTACGGAATAACTCAGATATATAAATTGTACATTCTGTTCGTGTTTATTGAACCAGTTCTCGAATAAGCGAATGTACTTATTCACATCGATTGGCTATTTAGCACATAGGTGGAACTGGTCACCCATCCAGAAATCGCCCCTTCCGATTATTTTCATGATATTACGGAACTGCCTGTGATTTTTTTAATCACTAATGATAAACTGTACTTTCTGTCTCGTTGATTAAATCAGTTCTCTAAGGTCAATAAAACATATAAATTCGTTATTTTGTATTCAGCAGTTCTTTGGATGACTACGAAATTTTGCCGGTGTAGATTTTCAGGGCTTTCCAGTTTCAGCTCCATCGGAGCTTTCATTAAGAGTTATATTTCCTAACCTAGGTTTACGTCTCAAAGAATGGTTTATTTGTCCAGATTTGTATTCAATGTTGTATCTCGGAACGGTTTATGAGCCTTGAATATTGGAATGCTCAACATACTTCGTTATACTAAACACAGAATAAAAAAAGATCGGAAGAGAAAATAATATAGAAGTACAACTGGCCAATAACCACTAAAAAAATACCAATCCATTCATATATAATATCTAGACACCAATTTTTCATAATACTGAATTTTTTGTTTGATTTATAATATTTTAATATGAAGTGAGACTTAAATGTTAAGCAATTGCCGCGTAAGTTGCATAAAGTTGTCTACATACCAGTGACCATAATTTTCAGTGACTCAAGACGCTGTATGTATTATATAAAAAAAAACAAAAAAAACTTTAGTCATGTTCTGTCGAGAAATTTAAAACAAGGACTATGAATTTAAGGTGTAAGGTTTAAGAACTGTTCAGAATATTCCTTTTGATTTTCAATTTGTAATTCTGTTCTGCACGCTTTAGATCTTTGATTCTTGAATCTGACCAGTTCTTAATAAGTCTTAAAAGACTTACTTTTGCAGCACACTAAATAGATAACTACCGCAACAAATGCTATGAAGATTACTGCACCAATACATCCTCCAACAATAGCACTGAAATGAAAATATGATATACTTAATTCATGATTAAATGGTGAAATGATATTCATTGCCTTCTATTTCAAACGTTGTAAATATAATAGGAAACATTACGCCTTTCAATTTCTTCGTTACGTACAAAGAAGCAGAGTATTCAGAATCAAGCTGATAGGAAGCAAAATAATATACAAACACGTTAAAAAGATGATATTCATACGAGGTGGAATGAGGAAAACGATAAAAAGCTTGAAATAATAGTATATGCTGGATACTGTGACTAAAAAGTTGAGGTGCAAATTTTTTTCATATCGAAACAGTTTCTAGGTATTTCCATATGAAGAAATTGTGCACTTTCAAACGATATATCTGATACTCAATATGAATTTCAAAATTTAACGTAGCAGGATTTAAGGATGGCTACTCCCTTTGTTTTTGAAATTGCCTCTGACCTTTGAAGCTCTTATTTTATCCATTATGATGAATTAGAAATTTTGCACACTGACTCATACTTTAATTATCAAAATATGTTCGCAAACATCTTTAAAAGACTTTTAACAAAATATGATGAAATTTTTAAGATCTCTTCCTTGCACTTAAAAGCTCTATTGCCTTAATATACAGTGAATGAAAAGTCTAGAGAACTCAAGACGCTTATATGTCAAAAACGGACATACTGACATGTCAATATTTTTTGCTTAAAATGATATATGATTGATGTTATAATAAATAAAAATAAAAAAAAAAATAAAATCTTGATTCAATAAACCTTAGGAATGACTTGACTCAAAGTATGAGTGCAAAGCTTTAACAGAAACAAAAAATGACAATTTCACAGCTTAAGCAGATATATTACCACATAGATTACCACAAGATTTCAAGATAATGAACACCAATACAAGCCTTGATACATTGCTTGGGTTAATCATGTATTTGTAGAGACTTTGTTTGATGTTCATTTACTTCATATCTTTTCACTGTCAACAATAGATGATGAAAATTCAAAATATGGGCTGTGCTGAAGGTATATATATATATACCAAAAAAGTTATAGATGGTCAAGGTGGACATAATTTTAATGAGCATATCAATAGCCTTTTTAATATCAGAAATTATCTCCACTTTGCCCATCTATAACTAGCTTGGTATTCACCAACCGAGTAGCCAGTACTTCGGTGCTGGCCCGAAAACCGATTTTATTTTAAAACTTGTAATATCTAAATTAAAGGAAATTTGGTTAAAACCCGAGGAGTATCTCCCCCATGCATAGCCCTGTCCTTAGATTATATTGGCTTTCCCTTTTAGATCCTTTTGGTAATTTGCTCTCTATCAGCTTTTACATATATATTTCGGTTTATGGATTTCCAAATGTTTTGATTTGATCTGCACTCAAGAGACATTAGTTGTCGAAATTCATATATGCACCAACTAAATTCACAAAAACATCGGTATTTTTCGTTTTGTACAGGGAGATAACTGAGCGATGTTTCTCATTATCTAATCAAATAGGGTCTGTAAGTCTCGTCATGTGACACCGAGAAATCGCGATAAAATTTATATTTGAGAACGTTTCCCGCCAAAATATGACGTTGCGGGATTATGACGTCCAAATTTTTTGCTTGAAACGTCAGACTTTTCTGTTAAAAATGTAACTTCCTGGTACAAATTATGTGCCCGGAAGTTCCAAAATTGAACGAGCTTACAGACCCTATTACTAAAGGGAGATATGTTTAATGACTAAATCAAGTAAGCATGTTAAACTATCATGCATAAGACAAGGTCACTTGCAAGAACACTAGAAAAATTAAACAATTTGTAAGAAAGACTCCAACGATTCACGTCGTAAAAACAGAAAAACGTACGCCTGAAGCATCATGCGATATGTGTTAATGTACATAAAAACTGAATATATGTGAACTTATGGGGAAATCCTATGAATTTGGCTCTTGATGTTATAAAGATGAATGAATAATTGCCCAGAATGGCAAACTGAACTGGTCTCAAAGCATTTGCAAAGATATGTTAAGTAAACAATGATTCAAATTCCAAGGCAAATCCCGTTTCAACCAATAACTAAATACCGAAGTTACTGTGATAAGATATCATAAGAAAGTATTTCATCTTTCAGATCAATGAATTTCATTTGTAAAAGATAATTCTTAAAAATCTGCAAAAATTTCATAATCGACAAAACATAAAACTTAATTTTCAACAATATCGAGTTCCTTTGCTATGAAGGAAATATTAATGATTAATGGAATTAACAAAAAGTATAAAGCCTGGCCTCGGACTTAAGTTGACAAACTGTGTGGGGGAAAAGTCATTCAATAAATTAACAGTAAATACTGTCTTCCTTGTCTGCCCATCATTCCATAAATCAGTCTTTATGTCTAAGCATACCACAGAGAGTAACACTAACATTGCATTAATTTCTTATTTACATTACAAACAAAGATAACAGTAAGCACCTACAATATCCGAAAACTACAATCACATGGCACAATTCACAAGCGAACTGCACAAGAAAAAACACGAAGGAAAAACAAGACACAAACGTAAATAACGATAGAAACTCGGGATAGCTGGACTTGGTACCGGCACTAGCAAAAGCCAGCCGTAGGGTTAAACCGTTTATCAGTACCCAAAACCTCCCCTTTCTCTATCCCGTTTCCCTATAGTATTATATACATACGAATAAAATCCAATAAAGGTAGATTACTAACTCTAGAACCACTATCTTGAAATGAAAAGAATATGACAAGACGTAATTTAGAAAGATGGGTCATAAAGTGCTCGCCGCTAAACTGTCGGCTAGCTCAAGGAATCTAGTCTGCTGGAAAAAAAAAAACACTGTTGCACTATACCCACAACATGTATGATATTTATGTATAAAATTGTAAATTTCCATAAATGTTAGATGTTTAGTATTATTTTTTTTAAAAACATTAATACATTATCAGTCAGTGCTTTTCTTGTTCCATTTAAAATTACATTTATGTAGAAGAAAATTCTTCATAATGGTGAAGGTAATTATTATACAAGAATAGTGGGTGTCCATGTAATATGCCAAAATATGCCCCCTAGGTTAGAAGGCATAATGCACGACCCGAGGGGTAGTGTATTATGCCTTCTAACCTTGGGGCATATTTTGGCAGATTACAATGAAAACCTACTTTTATTGTTATTATAACTCTGAATATTTTTTGTTACAAATTTTGATGTTTATTTAATTCATGTAATGTAAATAGTCAAGAATATGGAAATAAATAGTCATGGATTACAACCTAATCAGAAATACTGTAACAAATCCAGTACAGATGGTGGCCATGTATTTATTAGTTTGTTGCAGACGACTGCAAAAGGATTAACTATCTTCATTATTCAATCACTGTATTTAAAGTCTATATTAACGACACATTGTAAAAAGTAGCAATGCATATGATACGAGCGCTACATTTTTTTTTATGAAAATATGTCTAAATAGTATAATTGCAATTCTAATGAAACTTTCTTTCATAAAGAGTAATAATTCTGAACAAAACGCCTTAGTTAAGACTCCCTTCATTTTAGATTTGCGTAAAGTTTTGTTTAGGAATTTTTCAAAATAAGACTGGAAATGTAGCCCTTGATATACTGAACATTCTTGCAATTCAAACTTAACCTATATCTCTAATAATTTTGGAGATAAAAGGTCTAATGTTAAAAAATTACAAATATTCGACACAAAAAAGATTTATATGGTAATCAAACGTTTATCTATATATCTAATCCCTTTTTCTTATCGTTTTAATGCATAACAAGAGAAAAAAATCTTAACTTTGCTTTGTCCTTGTATTGTTTTGCCTTTTTGTTNTATAACACAAAGGGTTGTTCAGTTTTCTCCAAAATTACTCTGCAGTGTGTTCGGAATTTACCTTTAGTTTTTCATATCTATGACGGTTTTGAGCTATTTTCCTACAACAGCAATTCATCTCTATATTCTACTTTTAGAAACAACGGCCATGAAGGTTATCAGTAAACATGAGTATCAAAAACTTAAATGTGCCTATTTCATTTATGATTCACACATACTTGAATCAGAGGTGACCTTTAAATCAAACAGACCACAGACGTCAAGTAATAGCAAATGCCAGATGAAGCGAATTGAGCTAAAAGGGGGTTTTAATGAGCGATACTTAAATGTGAAAAGAATAAAAGAAATCCCCACAATATTAGATTTTCTTTTATGCAATTTCACTGTTATGTATACGTGTTAGATTTTATATTCCATATCAATAAAAATATCTTACCCAATGGAAATGCATGTGGATGACCCGGTACAAACATATCCATCTGGACAACACCATGTATTGTCACTACAAAGGTAGTATGCATAGTAGCAACTCCTTGCTGTAATTATACAACAAATTAAAATTGATGTTAAGAAAAGATAAGTGACCGTGGGTAGAACTAATTTATTTATGAGAAATACATAATTTGTGTGGTTATTTTATAACCGTAGCTGATTTTGACTTATCATCAACATCCTATTTGTACATTGTTGTAGGTAGAGAACAAGCCTACTTTGTGAAAAATGACTCCGAATCGGAGAAAAAATATACAGAGGAAGAAGTGATTAAAATGTTAGAGTTTCTGATCGACTATAAATTTGTCCAGTTTGGAGGACTTGTTTTTCAACAGACTATCGGAATTCCTATGGGCACAAACTGTGCGCCTCTCCTAGTCGATCTGTTTCTTCACTCTTATGAAGCTGAATTCATCGAAGGGCTTCTTCAAAATAAAGATAAAAAACTGGCACAATCCTTCAATTTTAGCTTCCGTTATATAGATGATATTTTGTCGCTAAACAACCCACGCTTTGGCGATTTTCTTCATTTGATCTATCCAAAAGAGCTCGAAATTAAGGATACCATAGACACTTCTACATCAGCCTCGTTCCTTGACCTTCACCTTGAAATTGACAACAGAGGGAGACTTCAAATTAAGCTTTACGACAAACGCGATGACTTCACCTTTCCAATAGTAAACTTCCCTTTTCTTTGTAGCAACATCCCAACAGCGCCGGTGTATGGAGTTTACATCTCCCAGCTCATTCGCTATTCAAGAGCCATGTGTTCGATACAGTGACTTCCTTGATAGAGCCCGGTTGCTCACAAATAGGCTTTTTCAACAAGGGTATGTTACCCAAAATTTGAAGTCATCCGTCCAGAAGTTTTACGGTCGACATCACCATCTTGTGGACCGCTATGGGATATCTGTTTCCCACATGACAACAGATCTTTCCCTTTAAAGCTTAATTGTTGTTTCTTCTACCGGATTTGACTTTACTACTGGATTTGACATGTTCAACACGGCGGGTGTCTTATAAGAAGCAGGAGATGCTAACTCTACCGGTGCACCTGATCTCACCCATGGTTTTTATAGGGTCCGTGTTGTTCATCTTTGTGTGTGTGTGTGTCTTCATTTTTCTTTTCTGTGCCGTACCCATGTTGTGTCTCTGTTTTTTCCCCCTTTTTTGTTTCTGGTGTTGCCATTGTCCTTGGATTGTTCGCTTTTGGATTGACGGTTCCGTTCTCACTTACTTTTATAATTAGTTATTTTTGTCAGTGCATAATTTGGTTTTTGGTATAACCAAATTTGGTCTGAACTGTAGAGACATACCAATGGCTATCTGCAGAAATTTAAATTTATTGCCGCCTCTCCCGAGAAGCGGCTATAACTTCGGTCAAACTTTCTGTTGGATCGATAGTTTTGGGTTGACTCGTAAATGGTGCTATGCAAGTATGACGCTCGTGTATGCGTTTGTAATAGTCATGCTGAAAAACGTTTCAACGATACACGAATCACAACAAATACCAAAAACCGATCCGCGATTCCGACATTTTTACTAACTTCAAGTATGGCAATTTATTCATGCTTCATGAAGAAGCGTTCTCATGATATATTGATGTTTTTTAAATCTTCAGTCCTAACAGTTTAGTCACAATTAGATTCTATTTAAAAAAGAAATGCAGTGCATTTGTGACGGTGATTGGCCTTGGTGATAAAAAAGACAGAATAATCTGCTCTTTAATCATTATTTTTGACATTTCACATAATTTCTGAAATAGTATGGACTAAAATGTTTTTATGTTTATAACATTGAATTGAATATATTTCGTAGAGCATGTCTTAACTTTCTCTAATGCATTTATCACATATTTACATTTCGAGTGGTTTAATCAGTGACTTTACAATTTCAATAATTGGTTCTGTGTTAAGCTACTACATGTAAGTAAAAGCCCTTTGGCAATAATCAGTTGGTTTTTACCTACAATGAAATTAAATGTACTCTTGTATTTGTTAAACTATATGGACGTAATGGTAATAAAGATTCACCCTGCCATTGAAATATAGACTAATAGAGATAGATTATATAGATAAGCAACAATTGGTGTTTGGAAATCACTTTATTTGTATGCATTTATTTATTTGTTATAAATTCTTATATTTCCCCCAAAAGTCTTCATTTCACCCCTCTTTTTTCATAGAGCAAATTGTTTTTTACTTTTACATGTACCAAGTGAATGATTATTTCATTGTATAAATATTGTTGTTAGACGGTACATTTATTACATTTTACGAATTTTAGTGTTTTTCACTATATGGGCTTTTCGTATCAGAGAAAATGTATGCACTTCAATTACAAACTGAACATAGCTGCAGGCAATATAAGGATTATCTGTCTGACTCTTTGGCCTGTACAAATGAATGTATTGTCTTACAACAATTTTTAAGCAATAAGACAATCCCTTACTTAGTACATCGAAAAAGTAGAAAAAGTGTGCTCTATGAAAAATAGAGAGGTGAAAGGAAGACATTTGATTGGACGAGAGAATGTAAGCATGTTATAAAACAATCATGAAGCTTGTTTCATCGCATTTTACCTTGGTTTTGATTTTAGGATTATAAGGATTGTATCTGTACAAGTTGCAGATGGTTTACATCAACCCAAATAAACGTTTAAATGTCTTTTAAATGTTTTTTATAAAAGTTAATGATTAAAAGCTGAAAAGCGGCAAGCTTTTTTTGTTTTTAAAAAGCTTATACTTGTAGCTATTTACAATTGCAATGCAGATATTTTAGTTTTAAAGTAATTATCATTTTTTCCAACATAGGATTATATCATCTGGATAATCTTACTACATTTTGTCAATCGTAAAATCATAGTTTGTAAAATTTTCAATTTGTTTTTAAAGTTCAAAGTTTCAAGCCAACTACACTCCTTCAACTGCCATTGCAGTAATTTCCAATCTGTCAATATTTAAACGTTTTGAATTGTGAGAGGTGTTTCAATTTGAAAATCTTATATAACGTTATCTTTTTATTTAAAATGAAAATGAAAAAAAAATCTGTGCAGATCTTATCTTCATGATTAAAATGCCAATAATATTTTAAGCCCCCTCAAGTAAAAAAATATTATTGCCAAAATGCTTTGAAAGATTGGGCTAGAGTTACTTCAATCTCACAAACAGAGGTGCATAGCTCTTCCTACTTCAGAATCTCACCTCTGCCATCTGTATACATTTTGCATGTAAACCATTGTCACCTTTTCCGTTTGATATGATATACTGTGCAGTTTTTTAAGGTGAAAAGTCAAAAACAGAATGTTTGCTTGAGTTATTACTCTTAACTTCGATTGAGTGAATTTTGTTTGACATTTGGTTAACCGTGGCATACATTTAATTTTTCAATGTCAGATATTTGAATTGTAAAAAGTTCCTTCAGAAAATAAAAGTCCACTGTACTTTAACTTCTTTATCGCATTGATATCACAAGACTACTGTTTATCTAGCAAAAATACTGGAACGCTCAATTTTCGAAGGCTGGATCCGCCGGTTCAATTTTACTGAATCGAGGTTTATCCTTTCATAAAATACTTAATGCAGGAGTTTGTCTCTTATTGCAGTGTGGAGTTGGTAAAACAATTCCCGATGGTAGAGATGTATGCTCTTTATTTTTCCTAGATATGGTGTACTTGTACATGAGATAATATCTCATGTGTACACTTTGATCAATTACTATTATCCAAATTTAAGTAAATTCTAAAACCTAAGGATTAACTCCCTCCATTGTAGTTTTGCCTTAGCTATATTTGATATTACTGATTATTCGGATCTCGTGTGGTTTTATGCATTTTAAACATTTTTTTGAAATAATGGATTTCCTTTGCTTGGGTACTAGTGCTGCTGATGAGGAATTAATTTCCGAAATGGCCATACAGCTCATTAAAATTATTGCAGTTGGCGCTAACATATGTGTTATGGTCTCATGTTCATTTACTCCATATCCTTTCATAAAATATTTGATACAGGAGTTTGTCTTTTATTGCAGTGTGGAGTTTGTGAAACAATTCCCCGTGGTAGAGATGTATGCTCTTTATTTTTCCTAGATATGGTGTAATTGTACATGAGATAATATCTCATGTGTACACTTTGATCAATTACTATTATCCAAATTTAAGTAAATTCTAAAACCTAAGGATTAACTCCCTCCATTGTAGTTTTGCCTTAGCTATATTTGATATTACTGATTATTCGGATTTCGTTTGGTTTAATGCATTTTAAACATTTTTTGAAATAATGGATTTCCTTTGTTTGGGTTCTAGTGCTGCTGATGAGAAATTAATTTCCGAAATGGCCATACAGCTCATTAAAATTATTGCAGTTGGCGTTGACATATGTGTTATGGTCTCATGTTCATTTACTCCATATCCTTTCATAGATTATTTAAAGTTTACACCCCAAGCTTACATTCCTAAACTGATCTGCCGTAGTAAAAGGATAACATTGTATACCATTGTCACCTTTTCCGTTTGATATGATATACTGTGCAGTTTTTTAGGGTGAAAAGTAAAAAAAATAGAATATTTGCTTGGGTTATTACTCTTAACTTCGATTGAGTGAATTTTGTTGACATTTGGTTAACCGTGGCATACATTTAATTTTTCAATGTCAGATATTTGAGTTGTAAAAAAGTTCCTTCAAAGTTCCTTCAGAAAATTAAAGTCCATTGTACTTTAACTTCTTTATCGCACTGATATCACAAGAAAACTGTTTATCTAGCAAAAATACTGGAACGCTCCATTTTCGAAGGCTGGATCCTCCGGTTCAATTTTACTGAATCGAGGTTAAAAGTTTACACCCCAAGCTTACATTCTTAAACTGAACGATAACATTGTATACCATTGTGACCTTTTCCGTTTGAAATGATATTCTGTGCAGTTTTTTAGGGTGAAAAGTCAAAAAATAGAATATTTGCTTGGGTTATTACTCTTAACTTCGATTGAGTGAATTGATTTGCCATTTGGTTAACCGTGGCATACTTTAATTTTTCAATGTCAGATATTTTAATTGTAAAAAGTTCCTTCAAAGTTCCTTCAAAAAATTAAAGTCCACTGTACTTTAACTTCTTTATCGCAATGATATCATTGGAAAACTGTTTATCTAGCAAAAATACTGGAACGCTCCATTTTCGAAGGCTGGATCCTCCGGTTCAATTTTACTGAATCGAGGTTTAAAGTTTACACCCTAAACTTACATTCTTAAATTGATCTGCCGTAGTAAAAAGATAACATTGTATACCATTGTCACCTTTTCCGTTTGATATCATATACTGTGCAGATTTTTAGGTGAAAAGTCAAAAACAGAATGTTTGCTTGGGCTGTTACTCTTAACTTCGATTGAGTGATTTTTTTTGGCCATTCGGTTAACCGTGGCATACATTTAATTTTTCAATGTCAGATATTTAAATTGTAAAAAAGTTCCTTCAGAAAAAAAGTCCACTGTACTTTAACTTCTTTATCGTATTGATATCACAATAAAACCGGTTTATGTAGCAAATATAATTGAACGCTCCATTTTCGAAGGCAGGATCCGCCGGTTCAATTTTACTGAGTTTATACCCCAAGCTTACATTCTAAAACTGATCTGCCGTAGTAAAATGATAAACATTGTATACCATTGTCACCTTTTCCGTTTGATATGATATACTGTGCAGTTTTTTAAGGTGATAAGTCAAAAACAGAATGTTTGCTTGGGTTATTACTTTTAATTTCGACTCAGTAAAAGTTTTGCCATTTGATTAACCGTGGCATACATTTGATTTTTCAATGTCAGATAGTTGAATTATAAAAAAGTTCCGTCCGACAATAAATGTCCACTGTACTTTAACTTCTTTATCGCATTAATAGCAGAAGAAAACTGTTAATCTAGCAAAAATAATCAATTTCCTTAAAATCAAATAATACTGATTAACATATATTTATTATATGACTTAACTACATGTTTTCATTCATGTAGTTCATAATTTAGAGGTCAACAATTCTGTGCGTGCCGTAAAAAGATTTATTATGGAACTTGCGTTGTCTAGATTTAAAAATATAAAAAAACCAAAGCAACATAATAAGCAGTAATTTTCGTTATGCTGTACACGTGTTTCAATAGTAACCTCTCATCAGCAGCATTAGAATCGAATAATAGGGGAAGTCATAATCCAAAGTAGTAAAAAAAAGAAGTACTCATTACGAAAAATATATTGGCCAAATTCTAAGGAGTATGTCCCTCTGTCCTTATCTGATATTAGCCTTTTTTCGACTGAGATCCTATATTGGAAATTTGTTCTCGCTTAGCTCTACACACATTTCGTATCAAGAATCTCCAAATATTTGATTTGAATTGAGAAATAAGTTGTTGAAATGTCAATTTTTAAAAATGAATTCACAGTTACTTTTGTATTTGTTACTTATTACCACTGGGATGATGCCTCTGCTGGTGGACTGCTTATGCTAGCGGGTATTCACCAACCAAGAAGCCAGTAATTCGGTGCTGGCCAGAAAACCGTTTCATTTAGAACTTGTTCTATCTAAACTTAAAAAAATGTAAAAAACTAAGTAGTATCCCCTTTTGCATAGCTTTGTCCCTAGTTGGTTTTGGCTTTTTTACTCAGATCTTATTGGCAGTTTGTTGTCAATTAACAATACATACATTTCTAATTAGGGATTACCAAATGATTTTATTTGATCTGCACTCAAGAAACATAAGTTGTCTAAATTTCCATATGCAGAAACTAAATTCACAGTTACTTGGCAATTTTGTTATTTATTTGAATTATATATATGTAATTAAGAATTGAATGCATTATTTTGAAGTTTCATTGGGATATGAAAGGGTTGACCGAAGCACGTTTTTAATGAAGCGCGGTAGCGCTTTATGTTGAAAATGTGCGCCCAGTCAACCCTTTCATAGTCCCTATGAAACTTCAAAATAATGCATTCAATTCTTATAATTACATTTTAAACCCGAAATATAAAAATCAACTTTATTTACAGGGAAGTACATCATGTAAATTGGGATTCTATTTTTACAAATTCATCCGCCACGTGAACACGTGGTCAAATGTGTTTCATGGGAATTGCAACTTCACATTGATATGCCACATGATCGATGTTCACCTATCAAATTGACGGAATTCAAATGAATATTCATGAAATGTAATTATTAGCTGTTTAAAAATACTTTTTCAATGCACCAGTATTGATTGATTATATTGAAAGCAAAACTGGAAATTAATAGCTTATTTTACTGAGAAGTCTTCTCAATGAAATTGTAGTGAAATATCTACATAGTCCTATATAACACATCTCTTTTAGCATTAAAACTTATATAGTTAAAATTTGGCAATAATGAGTGTAAATTTTATGGTTTAACCTATTACAATAGATTTAAAAATCATTTAAATTATTAGTAACTTCAGTTTATACATTTTAAGGCTCGTATATTAAATATAATAGTTGACAGATATGACTTAAGATTTTAACCAAGTTAATTCAGTAAATATATTGAAAATCAAGAGAAAACCTATATTTATTAATTTTGTGATGCTAGGTTTTTATGCCAAATAAAAAAATAGAAAAAAAAAACACTTTTTCACGACCATATTTGTTACTTTGACACAATTAACAATCAAGAACTCGTCATTTTCACACTGTTTGATGGTTCATTTTTTGTACAGGGGTACATTTTTGAAGAATTAAATGCAAATTGTATTGTAAAAAAATTGATTATATAGATAAAACAATTGTTTAAAAGGGTTTGTCGTCCTCGAATTAGAACACGTTAAACTACAATAGATATAATTGGAATTTTATGTGTATTCTTCCGAGTACAGTATAGGTATTCCTTCTTTTTCTTATACTTAAACCTTCATGTACAATGGGTAACAATATGTTTAAATCCATTTAAACTGATTGCGCAGAAGGATATAGAATATTTTTGTTGTTGTTATTGATCAAAAAGTCTCAAATTATACAAACCAACGCTTGTAGAAGAAAATAATCATGTACTCGCCTGCATTTTTAAACAGATATCTGTATGATTTGTACCTTTCTATCGAAATTAAACGCCAAATAGGTATAACAGGTAAAACACTCTATTCGTTTCAAGCTTGATTATAGTCAAGTTGCATTGATAACCAAAAAAATTCACATGAATATTATTAATAAAAATTGGTAATAAATTGACGTTTTATACGAGTTTACTATTTAAACCAGATCTTACCAGGTTAAATTCAATATTGTTTTTTTGAATCTGAACCAAATCGGTTACCGGATGCTAAATCAAACAGCACAGTAACACTGATTACGGTATTGATGATTTCAGCATATCACTGATTTTTATCATCCATAAGACAGCGCTAAATTTTTATACTTTGAACTAATGTGATGAAAATGGTTTCTGCTGATACTGGCCCAGTCCTTTAATTTCAGCTTCCGTTATAAAGATGATATTTTATCACTAAACAACCCTCGCTTTGGTGATTTTCTTCCTTCATTTTATTTATCCAAAAAGAGCTCGAAATTAAGGATACTACAGATACTCCTACATTGGCCTCGTTCCTTGACCTTCATCTTGAAATTGAGAACAGAGTTTTACTACATAATAGGCCGTAGGACAAGCGCGATAACTTCACTTTTCTAACAGTCAACTTCCCTTTTAATTTGTAGCAACATTCCAAAATCGCCAGCATATGGAGTTTACATCTCTCAACTCATTCACTACTCAAGGGCCTGTAGCCTGCAGTGACTATCTTGATAGAGCTCGGTTGCTTACAAATAGGCTACCTAAGCAAGGGTGTGTTACCAGTAACTTGAAGTCATCAATACAGGGGTTCTAAGGTCGATAAGTAACGATCTTGTGGAGTGCAATGGAATAATACAATCTAACACCATTGAAAGTGCAAGATCGAGAAATCTCAGACACTCAAGGGTAAGATTTCAATATTTCTCTGACGAGGCTTGCCGAGTCAGAGAACCATTGAAATCTTACCCGAGGGTGTCTGAGATTTCTAAATATTTTGCATTTTCAACGGTGTCTGATTGTTTTTCTCACATTTATAAGCAAAATATAAGTTTCTGTACAACCAGACTATAGTTGGCGTCCGCCATGTCTAAGCAACTTACTATGACGTCGATAACGTCATAAGGTATTTTCTCACGTGAAATTCTTATCTCACCCGTGGGTTGAGACAAGAATATCTCAAACGGTTAAAAATGGGTACTGGCTTGTCTCAAATGTGAGAATGTATGTTTCCCAGATGACAACAGATCTTTCTCTCTACAACTGAAGTTTGTTTTTCCTCTACCGGATTTGATTTTACCACCGGAGTTGAGATGTTAATCCAGCGGGTGTCTTATCCAGGAGATGCTTATTCTACCAGTGCACCTTATTTCACCAATGGTTTTTCATTGGGTCCGTTCATCTATGAATATATGTGTGTCTTCATTTTTCTTTTCTGTGCCGTACTCGTGGTACATGTTTTTACCGATGTTGCCATTCTCCTTGGATTATTTGTTTTACACTTACAGTTCGGTTCTCACTTACTTGGTAATACTATTCTGTATTTTAAAAGTTGCAGGACTGGTGATGTTGAACTGATTGAACAATCAATTTACTCATATACATGTATAAGAATATTAATGTGGCTTTTAATAGGATCATTTTTTGCAAGTTTTTGAAACACACAACAACCAAGAAACCTAATGTTTATAACGAGTCACTGTATTAGCTACATAAGAACAAGTTAACGAAGATTTTGCCTGGACAAAAAAAGGAATAAAACCTCGTTGCTAAAATATTGATATTTAACGTACCTGCCACTGTCAGTATAAATTCCGACAAGACGAGGAAACACAACAAACCAATACTCATTTCTATGCAGTATAATGTGAAACGCTCTGGGACGGATCAGGTTCCAATTGTTTATTAAAGGACACTTAAGTATCAATTTAATTATGAGCACTACACAAACACAATTGAATGTAAACAAACGATTTATAATTATTGGGGGATAAAAATTATCAAACGATAAATATTTAATTTAAAACTTCCTAGTGACTGCATTTATTTTGTTTCGACAGTATGTTTAGAAACCGTTTGAAGGAATGTATTATCATGCAAAAGCATTACCTAGCACAGGAGAAATGGTCACATTTGCCTGATTTTGTTCTCTTTCTGCTGGTGTCTTAATTTTGATACGTAGTTTTTAAACCTATAGCAAGAAGTTTTATTTTTATCATAGCATATTTGATTTCATAATTACATAAAAATGTGAATAATCTTCAATGATTATATGACCTTTCAGACTCAGAAAATCATCATTTTATCCTTTTTGGCCTTTATATATGTTGACCAGATGCGGCAATTTCGCGTTTTCGCTTTCTTGATTTCGCATTTTGGCGTTTTTGCATTTTGGTATTTTCGCGTTTTTGCAATTTCACGTTTTCGCATTTTCGCCTTTTCACGTTTTCGCGATTTCGCATTTTTGCGTTTTCGCATTTTCGCGTTTTCGTCTCCGAAGTTAACATCTAACGCATATGTCATTTTAAAACAAAAATGTGAACATCTCAAAATTTATAACTTCAGTTGACAAACAATACATGTAACTTTTGACAAATTCAATAAATTCATAGACCGTATTAATTTTAGAAATGAATGAATTCCTGTGTAATTACTACTCAGACTAACGTACTTCTTTATTTTGTCTACGTTTTTAGACTTTCATATGCTGTATTCTCTCTATACCGTATGTGTCATATTATTAGAAAAAGGAAATGTTATTTTATAGTAAGCCAGTTTAAATTGATGTGCATTGCTTAATCCGCATCTTAAATTAGGTACGAAGTCTTGTGGGAGTTGAAACCCTGTCAGTACTTATTAGTTTTTTTCCCTTTTTAATTCTGAAACCTTAAACTCATTAAAGGTCATTTCTGTATTAAAGAGGGTATTTTATATCCAAGAAAAATATAACTGCAATGACGCTGAATATGTTGAGGTTCTTCTCCTAAAGATCAATCCAAACACATGATTTTTAAGAGGGAAAACGAGATTGACAAATTATTTTACCGGGAAATCGGGATCCACCATCTATTATTACTGGAGTGTGGGATGAAACACTCTCCTACTCACCCTCAAACACATTTATGTCTGATTATGAAAGAAAAAAAAATTACAGACAGAAACCTTTTATTGTGTTTAGATACTAAATAGTACTGCCGGGGTTTCAACTCATGTCACGGTTCTAGTTCATAAACCCACTAGACTTCGTGTCTAATTCAAGATGCGAATTAAGCAATCCATATCAATTTAAACTTGCTTACTATAAGATAACATTTAATTTTTTAATAATATTTACACATACGGTATAGACAGAATACAGCATATGAAAGTCTAAAAAAAGTAAACAATATAAAAAAGTAAGTTGGTCTGAGTACTAATGACACCGGAATTAATTCATTTCAAAAATTAAAACAGTTCATGAGTTTATTGGTTTTCAGTTGAAATTATTATGTTTGAGATGTCTACATTTTCGTTTTTACATGACGCATGCGTTAGATGTTAACTTCTGAGACGAAAACATGAAAACGTGAAAATGCGAAATCGAGAAACGGCGAAAAGGCTGAAACGCAAAAACACGAAATCGAGAAAGCGAAAACGCGAAATCGAGAGGGCGAAAACGTGAAAACGCGAAATTGCCGCATCTAACCACCGTATTTATAGGTTTATTTGACATCACCGAAATTCAATTGCGATTGCAATTCGTAAACGTTCCCGCCAAACAATGGCATCTGAAGAATAGGGAACAAATATGATACAGGATGTCAGCTGAGCGGGGCACAACTATGGCATCTGAAGAATAGGGAACAAATAGGTTACAGGCTGTCATCTGAGCGGAGCAATGGATTCATGGATACATATATATATAGTAGAGGAGTAATTGTACTTTAAAGCATATTTTTGCAAGATAAAGATGTATATTTCTACTTTTTGTTTACCCTCAAGTATTCTCGTGAACATCTCGAGCTCATAAAAGTTTGAAACCTAATTTTTGTTAATATATATTTATCACTCATGTGCTGTTATGGCAACCAAAGAAAAAAGGATTTCATGCTTCTATTCAGATTTAAAATATATTTAATCAGCACTGTGTTAAAATTCAGCTAAAAATCCAAGGATAAAATATTTAAATCGGGCCGCAACCTCAGACCATTTTTATTATGTTTCTTAACGGACATGTCTGTTCTGCTTTAGCCTGTTCAGTGATTGTACAATAATTGATTAAAATTAAGGATTTTCCAAAACAACTGCAGTAGAATACCGAAGGAACAAAGAACAAGATTACATAAATCCAAGTCCAGAGACACGGCAAAAGTAAGAAGACAGAAGACAAAAGAAGCTACACAACCACAAAACGCAAACACTACAAATACAATAAAAACTAAGCACTAACAGTGTGATCTCTCACAAAGAGTGACATCAGGTGCTCCGGAAGGCTAAGCACATGGTTGCTGTTTTGTTAAACATCTGCCAAATGAAATGTTTAAGAAATATAGATGAATGGAGAATAGGAAATATGAATAGGTAAATGGTGAATATGGAATATGAAATAGGTAAAGGTAAAATATACAAATACGGAATAGGGAATAACAAAATGAAAGTAGGGAATAGGAAACAAATTGAAAACCTTGACAGCTTTACATACCCTGTATATCTTGAAAAAAGGGAAAATATAAGGTTTCGTAAATATGATGTTAACATTGTCAGATGAATACAAGCAACAAGGTAACCGGAGCCAAAAGCTCCAATTTATGGAATCACATTTATTTGAATTTTTTCAGATAACTGAAAGCTAGATTTCGCTCCCTGATCCCTTATGTATATATGTACTTTATATGTGGAGCCACTGTGAATAAGACATGGGCTACCTGACACTAATGACATTTTCCAAATTCCATTAAACAATTTGGTCAAGCAGTTTTATGAAAAGAGGATCTATGGATTTGTTTTTTCAAAGAGTCCAATGCTTATTTCAACTTTCCATGCACAGCAATGTTAACGGGCACAGATCATAGAGGAAATTATAATATAAAAACTCATCGTGACGAAATTTGGGTCTGATTAGATGAGAAGTTTTTTGTTATGGTTCAATATTCCATAACATAGAAGCAATTAATTGCAAATATTCGTCAGTATCTCATGTAATGATAACAGAATTATGACTCGGACAATAGATAAAAGTTTTACTTGAACAAGATATTCTATCAAACACTAAGCTGAGGCAAGTACCAACTTCATATAAATAAGTGATTCATATAAGATGGATTAAATATAATAAATAATGTAATATGAATTAGTAAAAGTCAGCCCTAAAATGTGGAAATCGTGTTTCCTTGAAATATAGTTTCGATAACGAGAATTAGTTGATTATGAAATTTCTCACATCGAGTTAAATAAATTTTGCAAATGTTTGAAAGCGAGGCTTGCCGAGCTTTTACTAATTTGAAAATTTATTTGACGAGATGTGAGAAATTTCATAATCAACGTGTTTAAGTTGTGGAAACTGTTTCTCTAATGACTGGACGAAAAACACCGAGGATTGCATTCCGAATAAATTTGGCGGGAAATGTCACGAAACTTGTTCTCCTCTCTAGAGAGGAGAACAAATGTTTCACCAACGTTCAGGGAATGTGAAAACTGGATAGAAATTAGAGAAATCAAATTTTCCAAGTTCTCAGCGAATACGACGTATTGATTACCCATTCGGTAAATTTGGGCCGTTGGTCATTTCTATTTCTCAAATTTTCGATGTCTGTGATTGTAGCTTCTTTTAAAATACTATTTCTTCTGTGTTCGTTTAAGAGGGAGACAAGGTCCATTTAACCCCCCCCCCCCCCCCCCCGTNNNNCAGCAATTTAAAATCAAGACTCTACATACTTTGTGTTAACGATTTTTGAGGTAAAGATAAATGGCAAAGGGGAGACGAGAGACGATACATGTAAAGTCTAACGGCAAATCATGGCTTCTTTTCGGAAGAATAGACAAAAACGTATATTTTTCCGGCAATTGACGAGGATAACATTATTTGATGATTTGACAATATTAGTTAACTATTTGCAATTTATATGAAATAAAAATTAGTTTAAAGTTTTACAAAGCTATTGGAAATTGATATAAATTGGTATCATATGTGGCCAGAAAAATGTCCATCTACCCGGAAAAATAGACAAAAATGACTATTTTCCGGCCATTTAAATCAAGATTTTAAAAATGGTCATTATAAAAGAGAAAACTGCGTAAAAGTAAATAAGTAGGATTACTGATTCTTTAAAAGAAAACAAATATGTTTGAGTCTAGTTAAATCGAAAAATTTGTGCATTTTATTTTTGTTCGAAATAATAGACATTTTAACTATTTTCCGGCTAGCCGGAACAATAGCTACTGCCTTTTAAATATTACAGTTACAATAGCAAAAAACATAAGTAAGCAACAAGAGAAAGATTGAGCAAATGTATATAAAAAGTGGTTTATATAACAATAAAAACAACAACAAATACTTTATTTGTCAATTAACACGCTGCCAAGCGGCAGAAGAACTAACAAAAATGTATTACAATAATTGATAGTTATTTGTTGATTATTTTAAAAAAGAGAATATATATGGGTATATATATATATGTATATAATGTAGTTTAGTGTAAAGAGAAGGCTGTGAAACATTTAGCTTTTGAACAAGACAAAGTAATATGCAATTCAGATTCAATACAATCATTCAATTGGCAAAGCATGATGCTTATTTCTATCTATGGCAAAATGAATAAAGAAATAAATTTAAATAAATAAAAATTATTTGTTTAACTTTTCAAGTCTAGATCAGTACAAGTCCCTTAATAATGCATTAAGTTTACTGAAAATCACCAGCAGACATAAGCCAAATAAATTATATATCATCATCTTGAACCTTTATTTTTTTAATTATTGCCGAAATAAATAGATAAAATGGATCAGACACAAGCTAAGATTTCTTCAAAGAGTTTTTTTTTCAATGGTGCTTTGTACAAGCAACAAAAAGTCAGCCTGAACACAATTATGCAGTGTGAAGAGGCGTTAGATTATTATTTAGTTTTTGAATTAATAAATGAGGGTAATAAATTTTTTTTTTGTATTTCCACTTTAAGAATTACCGTGTTAATTGCATTTACAGCTTTCAACTGATAATTTCGCGACTAAGTAGCACGAGGAGAAAGTGACCTCTCTTAAAACCTTTTCTTTGAAAGTTAGAATAAAAGACAGATCTTTCTGTTGCATTTACCCCAAAACAAAATGAAACAAATGCATGTACTATTGATCTATTCAGGCATATCAATACTGGTATAATGAAGTTTTATTCCCAAATGCCAAATCCCTGACATCATTATTATGGTATTTTTTTTTGATGATGAATTTTCAGACTGAGTAGATTTGGTGTCGGCGAAAGTAACAATTGAGGACATGTGGTCATTTCACTAGATTACTGTTATGTCACTTCCGTTATTTTACGAACTTGACTATTTTTCTGCTTTTTTAAAACTTTTGTCCACTTTCAGTGTCATTGCTAAATGTAAGTGGGATATTAAGTCGACTTTTCTCACACTATAGTCGCAACCATTACAAGACTTGTACAAGCTCTATCACAACATTCAACGGTACATTCCATTTGTAACCTGCTTTGCTTACATGCCGATACACTTATGGAGCAAAGAAAACCAGTACTTTCGAAAGAAATCTTTATCAACTATACACATTAGTTTCACCTAGAATTGATCATAGATTGATTCATACATGTATATTATATTTGTGAAAAATTTCAGAATTTTATGATACAAATGTGAATATTTAACTTTAAAGTACATAAATATTTTACAGACTTTTGCCATAAATTTTAATAAACAATACGCACAAATGTGATAATTATACATCTTGATAATACAATGTTTGTTTGTTGAAAAAAAAAATTCAGTGGACATATTCAGGTGGATAAGCTGGACTTTGATTATAGCCTCCATGGTGTTGTGGCTGACTGTAGCCTTGATTAGATTGTCCTTATTCAACAGCACGAACGGTTGTTCTACCAGATGGCTGGGCCACGGTGCCGACAGTGTTAGACTTCTCTAAAACAAATGTGAAATACAGAAAGAAAACATATACAAGATGTGTATTCAAAAAGACATTCAGCAAATTTCCCTGAAGATTTCTGACGTTGACATCTCTTTTGTCAAGCGCATTTGAAATTGTCTTGATACATGTATACTAATTCGGATGAGAAAATTTTGGTAACTTAATAGTTTTGATTTATAGATAGTAACAGAATGCTGAAGAGTTTGAAAATGTACAAAGGGAAATATTGAACTCATTTTCTATAGCGTTCCAATATAATAAACCTCAAGGGTGTTAATCGTAACAGTTCATCAATCATCTTGTTCAGACATTAATGAAGTGTCACATAGTTACAGAAACGCAACGTGTTTTAATTACAATATTGAAAATGTTTTGTTATGTGCAGCTGCCGAATCAGACAATGCACACATTTAACTATAATTCCAAATGTTATTGTAACGTTCATTTTCATTGGTCAACGTCATGAATAGCAAACGGAAATATTTTTCGATATTTCCGTTTGCCCATTAATCCGCTCCGCAAAAAATATAGTGCAGCAAATTAAGACGTCGTTAACATGGATCATGCAGTTTTTTAGCATACAAAATTGGAATTATAAGGATTAAACACTGATTTTTAGGAAATTATGTATGTATAAACTCCGGCAGCTCCCTCACAAACTTTACATAAAGTCCTTCGGACTTTATTCAGTTTGTGGGTGAGCTTCCGGAGTTTATACATAGATAATTTCCTAAAAATGAGTGTTTAATCCTATAATACCTTTTCACAAAATAGTAATATTAAAAAGTTTTCTGTCTGTAAAATAGTTTTTTATATAATAATCTCATGTTCTCTTTATTTCTAAAAATATTAGCTAATCTGGACAAGCTCGTTTTTTTTAAATTATCAATACAGAATAAATACATTGAAAAGAAAAAGGAACAGACATCTTGTAAAGGCGAATAATAAACATTTAAAAAAAAATGAACTTAAAAATTACATATAACAAAATATACCGAAGTTACTGTACATTTAGTTTTTGTATATGGCAGTTTCGACAACTAATGTGTATTCAGTGCAGATCAAATTCAAACAACCGAAAATTCCGATAGAGAAAAATAACTAAATACCGAGGTTACTGTGAATTTATTTTCTGCATATGCGCATTTCGACAATTTATGTCTCTTAAGTGCAGATAGAATCTAAACGTTTGGAAGACAATAAACCCAAAGATGTTCAAAAAGTCATGAAAAGACAAATTCAGTTAAGAAAAGAGTATGAACAAGAGAGAAAGTCCCTAACTGTAAACAAAATTTTCTGAGTTTTAAATACAGAACAAATGTTAGTTATCGGGTCAACCGAAAATTACAATGAATTTATAGTTTCTGTATAAATTTACATCATTTCTGCACTTGTTCGGTTTTATATGGAAAAGCGATTTTCATGTGATACAAATAAGTTCAAACGATGCAACTACATTTTTTTTGAGTCAGAGGTTTACTAAGACATCGTATACAGACTAATAAGCATATTAAATATTTTTGAGGCATGGTTTTCTTAATATCCTAATTGTCGTGAAACAAAAAATCAGATCCTTGGATTTCTCAAACAGTCTGTTTAAGTTATTTAAAAAAAGTGGTGTTTTTCACAATTTTGTTTCAGGTCTACTGATTATTATCGTTTAGAATTCGGTACCAAAAAGTTTATTCTGATTCATTCTAAACAGTATTAAAATACTTACGTTTGTAACACACATAGTACATAACCACCACAACAACTATTATAAAGATAACAGCACCAATGCATCCTCCTACAATGCCACTGAAATCATAATATCATATGGTTATTATTGAAAATCGTACAAAAAGTCACTGATATATACCTCCGCTCCCCCATTTGGTTCTAGAAATAAAACAAAATCCAGGCAAAAAAACCCAAATCAAATCAAATCGAATCTTAAATAGGTGGTGCACAATGGCACAATGGCAATATGCACTGAACATTCTGTAAGAAATGTAGCAAATTTCACCAAGTTGTCTAGGAGGAGTTGTCGCCACAAAGTGTTTACCCCTATGGCGGACGGACGAACGAATGAACGGACGGACGTACGAACGGAAGGACACCATTATCACTATATACCACCCGCTTAAAAAGGGGGTAGAATAATTGATGATAATTATGTAAAAATATTACGACAACAAATCTCGCCTAAAGAAACCGTATAGCATAAAGAAACATATTTTACTGATATCTTTCTTTCACTAAGAAGGTTTGACATTGGCAATCCAAAAGTTCTATGGGCACCATCAAGGCTTGATTGCCTAGTACTATGTAAAAGTCTCGGAACTTTCACCTGATGTGGTTACATTAATCTAAATTTAGTCGTTATAAAATGTTTGAAAAGAAGCTTAAGTCTATCGACAAATGAAATAAAAAGAAATAACAAGTGAAAGGTGAGAATAAACCGACGTGATAATTGTAGTAAACTTAATCATGTCTGTGGTTATTTAATCCCTCCTTCATAAAGGCCTAAAAACTTGATAGCTCATAAAATAGAGGTCAGACAACTCAAAAGACTACGGAAAAATGCGCTGTTCGTAGCTGTTTTAGATATATTTTCCATTTCTTCTATTCAATTTGCTGTTGCCCTGAATGGTCAAGCGAATAACGACGAGGGATAATTCTCAAATACAAAATCCAAGAGCACAGCAATTCAGATGCGAAGCAAATGGAGACATTTGACAAAGGCAAAATAATTAACTAAAATTAACAAGATCACAACCAAACTAAAGCACAAGAAGTATGAACCTAATAAAAATTGTTATTTCACGATATTGTGAATATCAGATAGATTAAGAGACTTCAATATCTGTATATTTCTATTCCCCGAACTTTCTAATAAATAGCAGGATCTGAAACGTTTATGCATCTATCCGAATGCAAGTTTTTTGAGAGATGCTGATTCTATAAAAGAATTCTAAGTGACAGTCTGAATTTCTGAATAGAAAAGGAGTCATCCTACAAGTGTACATCACATGTATCTGAGGAAAAGGTTCCCAGACCACAGTTATATATAATGTAACATGTTTTTAGACATGATATAACATTGGTTGATGCGCATTCTGGTCCAAGGTGACGTATTTTAAACTTTTACTTCTGATTTCAGCCTCGAAAAAGATAGCTTAAAAACTTTTTTCCATTACTATTTATCATTGCGTGCTGAATTATCAGTATATTTACTCAACAACAAAAGAAACGTACGACTGGCGTGTTTTTCTTTGTATACCTATTAATTGAAAAGCAAATATCTTTTTTCTTTTTGGAAAATCTTGTTCGTTTTGACATATTGCTTCGCATATCACAGAGACAAATTCTGATAAATTAAACATTTATGAATTCAAAAAAAAAGAAAAAAAAAAAAAAAAAAAAAAAAAAAAAAAACAAACAAAAAACAAACAAACAAACAAACCAAAAAGAGAGCAAACAAACAATAAAAACAAACAACAAAATAAAAAAAACACATTTTTTTATATAAATGCAAAAAATAACTAAAAATATCGCATTTTGAACCTTTTGTGCTCAAACGTCTATGATATGGTAAAAATACTGTTTTCGGAATTGTAGACGATACAACTTCTGAACAAGTCCATACTTGGAAGAGCAAATCTTTGACTTTTCTTTTCTTCCACTTTCAATAGTAACTTACTTAGAAAAGAGAATTTTTTTGAAAAAAAAAATCGACTTGCTTGTTCTCGACATTTGAAATTTAGACAAATACATAAGAAGGGCAAATATGTCTAAAATACCGGTAGTTAGGGAGCTAAACAACCTTAAACAAGTGATGCATTTTTTTTTGTTGTTGACTTCATTTATATCCCAACATGTCAACAGCTTTTACAAAGATATTTTTCAGTTTTAATGCTGAAAACCTTTGAAAAATGGTTTTGTTTGATCGAACCTGATTCTTAACACATGCTGTAAAAGAAAATTTTCCCTTTGTTATAAGGTTTCCTCATCGGGCACTTCTCTGTTGTTGATTATAAGTATTGCTAATTTTTTATTTTTCATACAAAAGAGAATAACTTACGCTATAGAAATACACGTAGATGATCCGCTACAAACATACCCATCCGGACAACACCATACATTGTTACTACAAAGGTAGTATGAAGGGTAGCAAGTCTGTGCTGAAATGATATAAATTTAAATTAATTTTGGATATCCTTTTAATCAGTGAAAGATAATTCTGAATTTGTAAATTTGCACCTTTTGTGTTTATACGTTTTTAATAGTATGGCAGTTATTTCTTTATAAAAAGAGTATGAACATTCATCAGTTTAAGCAGTAAAGCTGATTATTATCCCCGCACTTTCTTCGAAAGTGCGGGGATAATGTAATACCCTCCGTCTGTCCGTCCGTCCGTCCGTCTGTCCGTCACACTTTTCTTGTGACACAAACTCCTCCTTCATTTATGGATTTAGGGATTTAATTTTGTTATAGAATTGTTTCATATAGTCTGTAGATGCGCAATAAGCTTTCGGATTTTTGATATTGGTCTTGGTACAAACAAGAGGCAAATTTCCTGAAAGTCTCAAGGACCACTCGTTTTTTTTGGAATTCTACCTAGCAACGATGCTTAAAATGTTTGCGTAGTTGAGGACGAACATTTTCATCAATTGGATTTCAAAAATATTTGATTCCAATTTTGGTAAATTTCCTGAAAGTCTCAAAGACCACTTATTTTTTGGGATTCTGCCTAGCAACCATACTTAAAATGTTTGTGTAGTTTAGGCAAACATTTTCATTAATTGGATTTCAAAAATATTTGATTCCAATTTTGGTAAATTTCCTGAAAGTCTCAATGACCACTCATTTTTTGGAATTCTACCTAGCAACATACTTAAAATGTTTGTGTAGTTAAGGATGAACATTTTCATAAATTGGATTTCAAAAATATTTGATTCCAATTTTGGTAAATTTCCTGAAAGTCTCAAAGACCACTTATTTTTTGGAATTCTACTTAGCAACCATATATCCTAGAATTCTTTTAGTAACAATAATGACTTACAATAAATAGATTTAATAAAGAGTGAAAAAAAAATATGCCCAGGGTGTATAACAACTGTTTTCTGTGTCAAACAGGGAGTGCGGGGATAGCTGTCGTTTCTGACAATATCTAGTTTTAATTAAAATAATACATAATCAACTCGATATTCAGGGTTGCTCTTTATTCCCTATTCTTCATACTTCAAAAACCAACGGCAGTAGATTACCGAAGGAACAGTCACAATGCACGGAAATAAAATCAAACATTAAGAACTAAGGCACCTATAGTGTGAACTCCCATGAAAACCGGGAGTGAAATCAGGTGCTCCAAAAGGGTTAGAGCATGTCCTGCTCCACTAGTGGCACCCGTCACACTATCATTGAGTCAAAACCCAGTAATGTCAAATCCATGAAGACGGGAAAAAATACTAAATCAGGGATTTGTTCAGCATCTCTCAGAAATTTTATGACAATGACGTCATTGAAAGATAAGAAAAGTGTTTGTGTCCAAAAAAAAAACCAAAAAAAACCCGACATTTTCAGCTTCATTTCACGTTTTCACGATTTTGACATGACCCGTTTTGACTAAATCCTGGATTGACTCACTGACGGGTGCTTCTAGAGGAGACGAACATACAGTACTCACCCTTCCGGAGCTTCTAATGTCACTCCCGGTTTTCATGGAAGTTAACACTATAAGTGCTCACTTCTGCATGTCGTCTTTTTATTTCCGTGCCTTGTGACGAGACCTTGTTTTGTTTTTGGTTTTTAACGATCCCGTTTTTGCAATGTTTACGGACTTTTATTTTTGTGATTATCAAGGACTTTGATTTGTGTAATTATCAAATTCTTTCGGTATTCTACTGATGTTATTTCAATTTTACAGTTGATTTTAACTGTTTTTGTTCATTATTTTAAAAATTGTTTTCATGAAAAACGAAAATTGCAATCATGTTAGCATGCAAATTCGTTCACATTGTAAAACAATAAATATTATTTCATGACTGGAGCAGACTTGATACCTGTTCTAAGTTATCTTAGAGGCGCTTTTATGACTGCTCCAAGTTAACTTTACGACAGGTTATGTCTGCACCCAACTGTATTGGCTAATTAAGAAATAATTCATGGCATGTATATGGTTATTGGAAATTTAACCAAGGGCTTGGCCTTTATATTCGAATTTAACCCAGAGCGTTAGCGAGGGGGGGGGTTAAATTTACGAATATAAAGGCCCAGCACATGGTTAAATGGCAATAACCATATACCTGCAATAATTTTTTCGATTCTAATATGACAGAAAATGAAATTTTCCATTCAGTGGCAACCTAAGAGAATGCAGATTTTCCACCTCCATTGTTTTCTGTGTCTGTGACGTCACAATACACAATCTGACCTTTTCAAACAGTTGCAAGTTCAAAATTCATATCGAAAGCAAAGCAATATACATTTATGTTTGGCATGATTTAGTTAAAAACTGTTTTCAACCTTTATTTCCAGCAGACACTGAGACCAACAAAATTCAAAACAATGTTGTTTTTCGTCCCGTCTACTCATATTCCGATACCATTTGCGCATTTTGCGAAATATATGGTTATAGAGTATAATACTGGATGACGCTTAACAAGAGCCATGTTAGAATTTAAGATAACCATATAGGTTTATTATCATACAAGTAATTGAATAAATAAATAGATAAAATAATCACAATTGTGTGCCTGCGTAGGTGTAGAGTTGCCTCTCAGTAAAAGAATCCTTTATGGTGTGTGAAATACAAATCACATTTTCTTTTCATTATTAATTATTGTTAATTATTTCTTAAATATTATTTTGACAGACGATTTTATTTTATGATTAAGTATCTTAAGTTTAAAATAATGTTCTCTGCAGAGCATATTACGTTTTTGTTGAGCGATTAGGCCCAGACTGAATGCGGGAATATTAAATGGAGCTTTTTAAATGAAAGGTGTGCTGAATATCCAAATGCTAATGGATGAATCTAAACTGAACAAAAGGATCTATCAACCCCCTGCACATATCAATAGTTCTATGATATTTTACTTGAATTAATGTTAATTGTTTTTCTCGCAATAAATCAGGTAAATGTTGAGCAACTATGTTTAAATTTTCTGAAATGAATGAAATATGTGGAACTATACAGACGGTTCTAGATTTTGCATATGTTGTTGCAATTAACTGTTGTATCCTCGTGTAAGACTTTTAGTTTTTATTTATGTTATCGTTTATAATACTTGCATTCATAGTAAGCTTTGGGACAAAAGAAAATGGAATATTTTCGACTTTTTGCATAATTCTAATTTATTCATACTACTCAAATGCTGGTGGACTGAGAGTCCCCGAGGGTATTCACCAGCCCAGTAGTCAGTACTTCCGTGCCGATTCTATATGGAAAATTGCAATATCTAAATTTTTGAATATTTTAGTTAAAACTAAGGAGTATTTTTCTCATGCAAGGCTATGTCCTTAGCTGATTTTGGCTTTATATTTAGATCATATTGGTTATTTGTTCTCTACCAGTTTTTGAACATCTTTGACTTTATGGTCTTCCAAAAGTTAAGATTTTATCTGCACTGAAGAGACATAAGTTGTCGAAATGCAGAAAATAAATTCACAGTAACTTCAGTATTTAGTTATATGCTACCATAATATTTTAAGATTTTTACTGACCCTTTTGAAATCAAAAAAGAAAATGCATAAATATAATTGAAATCGTACCTAATTCAATTCAATTCAGGAATGGAATTATTGACAGATTTGGAAATTGACCATGAATTGAAAATTTAGAAATAATGGTAAACAATATGCGAGTCAGCAGCTCTGTTGCCTCGTTTAAAAGCTCAAATTGATCATCATTTTGACAGTAATTCACAGTAACGTCGATATTTAGTCATTTGTTACCACTGGGTCGATGCCACTGCTTGTGGACTGTTAGTCCCCGAAAGTATTCACCAGCCCAGTAGTCAGTACTTCGGTGCTGACCCGAAAGCCGATTCTATTTGGAACCTCACAATGTCTAAATTTTTGTAAATTTTGTTGAAAACTAAGGAGTATCTCTCTCATGCAAAGCTCTGTCCTTAGCTGATTTTGGCTTTACATTTAGATCATATTGGTTATTTGTTCTCTATCAGTTTTTAAACATCTTTGAGTTTATGGTCTTCCAAACGTTTAGATTTTATCTGCACTAAAGAGACATAAGTTGTCCAAATGCGCATATGGAGAATTAAAATTCACAGTAACTTCGGTATTTAGTCATTTGTTACCACTGCCTCGATACCACTGCTGGTGGACTGTTAGTCCCCGAGGGTATTCACCAGCCCAGTAGTCAGTACTTCGGTACTGACCGAAAGCCGATTTTATTTGGAACCTCACTATATATAAATTTTTGTACATTTTGTTGAAAACTAAGGAGTATCTCTCTCATGCAAAGCTCTGTCCTTAGCTGATTTTGGCTTTACATTTAGATCATATTGGTTATTTGTTCTCTATCAGTTTTTAAACATCTTTGAGTTTATGGTCTTCCAAACGTTTAGATTTTATCTGCACTGAAGAGACATAAGTTGTCGAAATGCGCATATGCATAATTAAAATTCACAGTAACTTCGGTATTTAGTCATTTGACATAATGATGTTACAAATGTAGAACCAAAACTGCCCTTTTGAAATAATATTTAGAATTTATTATCAAAGTTCAAAAGTGTGCTCAGCAAACTAATAGGTAAACTAATACTTCAAGATAGTGGTTAAAAAGTTAGCAGTCTACCTGTTTTGGTTTTATTCGAGTGATTATTATACTATAGGGAAACGGGATAGAGAGAGGGGACGTTTGGGCATCCATTAACCAGTTTTACCCTACCTCTGAATCTTGACTTTAAAATTGAGTACCCAAAGACCCTAAAAAATGTATTGAATATTAATTTTAAAAAATTGTTTTAAGTTCATTTAAAACAAGAACACTCCTTGAAGTGAAACTAATGTAGCGATTAATTCTTAAATTACAACTTCCTTCTTCGTTTTATTTGTTTCCATGTTTCCATGGTGGACAAGACAACACATTATATAAAATATTAAAAGTTTATATTCTTTAACAGTATAAGATTGTTTGCTCCTCTATTGGTGTTGATTTTACTACCGAAATTGACATATTTGACATAGCGGGTGTCTTCAGAAGCAGGAGATGCTTCTGTACCGATACACTCGATCTCACCCATGGTTTTAATATGGTGTCTATTGTTATCTGTATTGTGTGTCTCCTCCTTCTTTATCTTTGCCATCCTTGTGTGATGTTTTTTTGTATCATTCTGTTTTCGATGTTGCCATTATTAAGATTATCTTTTTAAGACTGATAGTTCGGTTCTTAATTACTTAATTAAACAAGGAAAATTTTACCACTTGAAAGTTATAAAAATCAGCACATAAAAGAACCAATAAACAGAGAATTGTTTTACAATATTTGAATGGAGCATATCAAAAATCGTAAGTCACGAAATTTTGTTTCATTTATTTAAATTATTAGTTATTGAATTAATTATGGTCTGATATATCTGGATGTAGAACACATGTCAAAAAGTCCAAGTGTATAAAAGTCACCAAAAAGGCAATTTGATTAAGAATAAGAACAAATTAAATAAACTCATCCTAATTAAGTGTGTACAGTTACATGTATATAATAAAAAAACAATAATGAAGACAAAATGAAAAAAAAGACTTATAAGTTAATGTTTCCCTAAATTTTAAATCCTCAATTAACAATGAAGGGATATGGAGTAAATGCAAATAAGAAAAAGTCTCTAGAGATACACATGGCAAAATTAAGCAATGAAGCAACATCTTTATAGTTGTTCTTCATCTTGAAGTCACCATGAGGCCTTGTCTCGATCACAATTTCATTGTCAATACTATAAAAACATAAAAAAGAAACCTTAAAAGATGAATTTAATGATAACGTTTCTGCACTATTTCATACAAAACATAAAAAAAACTACTATTTTGAAGCTAACAGGAAAAAAACACCCTTATTATGTTAAATCTATGATACGTCAAATTAACAAAGAAATGATATGGAGTAAATGCACATGAGATAAAATGTCTACAAATACATGATTTAATCAAGCAACGTACCTGCTACTGTCAGTAATAATTCAGACAGGACGAAAAAACACGCCAAAATCATTGTCTTTTTTACTCAGAAAATCTGTACAATTTCTTCAAGACCGATCAACTTGTTTGTCAGAGGCACATTGGCCGATCATATTTTAAGCAATACACAGTTCATTAAGAATAAATAATGTAGTCCTTTCATGCATAAAGAATTTCAAATAACCAAATACCGAAGTCACTGTTAATTCACTCCCTGCACATGCGCACCACGACAACCCATGTCTCATCAGTGCAGACAAAATCTAAACGCCCGGAAGACCACAAACTCAAAGATGTTTGAAAACTGATAGAGAACAAATAACCAAAGTGATCTAAATTTAAAGCCAAAATCAGCTAAGGACAGAGCTTTGCATGAGGGAGATACTCCTTAGTTTTCAATAAAATTTACAAAATTTTAGATATTGTAAGGTTTCAGAAATAATCGGCTTTCGGGTCAGCACCGAAGTACTGACTACTGGGCTGGTGAATACTCTCGGGGACTAACAGTCCACCAGCAGTGGCATCGACCCAGTGGTAATAAATAACCAAATACCGAAGTCACTGTTAATTCACTCTCTGCACATGCGCAAATTTCATTTCAGACTTCATGGTCAAAGAGGTTTGGCTATATTTGTCTGATCTTATTTTCTTTTGGTTCTCTTTCAAAAATAAAAAAAAATTAAAACTTTTAATGTAAAAACCAGAGTGAAAATAATGAATTGGTGTTTTACTAAAAGTCAAAGCCAAAACACAAAAACTAACTTTATTTAGCCTCTCAATGTATACCAATATCGCTTTAGATGTTTTAGATAAAAAAAAAATGTATGTTCACGTCTTGATATACCTGAGATATTGCTCAGTAGACGTTAAACAATATTCAATGAATCAATCAATCAAATAAATAAATTTATGTAAAAAAATGGATAGTTCTTAATAACCATTATATCAGCGCCAATACCGTAAATTTGGGTATGTGTTTATCCGAATCATAGCGGTTTATAAGTATGGATGTTTTTTGTTTTTTGTTTTTGTTTTTGTTTTTTTTTTTTGCCAACTTAATTTTGGCATTTTGGAAAAACAGCAGTGTTATATTTTGGTGCTTTATTCGGTAAACGACGGGAAACTGGAGAAAAAAAAACATCCAGTTCAACTTCATTTCAATATATATGCACATTTTCGTCCATTGATATAAAATGGATGCTCGCAATCATGAAAGGCCCTGTAATTTGACTAAAAATACATTACGAAAGGGACAATTTCTGTAATTGATATAAATCAGACCCCACAACCGTGAAACTTCCTGTAATTTGACTAAAATATATAGCAAAAGGAACAATTTTTGCCAGTACGAAAAAATTCGCCTGGACTTTAAACTGATTCCAGGCGGATTCAGCTTAAGACCACCTTAACTGGGAATATAAAATGTACTTGAAAGTTATAAAAATCAATATAAAAAAACAATGAACAGAGAAATGTATTTCATTATTTTAATAGAGCAATAAAAAAATATTAAGTCCAGAATTAACAAAGAAGGGATATGGAGTAAATGCAAATGAGACAAAATCTCTACAAATACGTTGTAACACAGCAATGGGACAGCGCTTTTAATTCATTTATTTAGATTATTAGTTATGTGAATTAATTGCGGTCTAATATATCTGGATAGTAGAAAAAAGGTCAAAAAGTCTAAGCGTATAAACGGCCTAAAAAGGCAATTTCATTTAGAATAACAACCAAATATATAAATGCATCCTAATTACATGTATATAATAGATATGTAATAATGAAGATAAAGTGAAAAAGACTATAAGCTAATGTTAGCCTTACTTTTTATGTCCTTGTCTTGATGACAATTTCATTGTCAATACTATATAAACATAAAGAAGAAACCTAAAAAGACTTATTAAATGATGAAATTTCTGCAGTATTTCATACACAACAATAAAAAACCTAATATTTTTGTAAATAAAAAAAAAATCAAGTTAAAAAATTCCGATCTATTATACGCTAAATTAACAATAAAAGGATATGGAGTAAATGTACATTAGACAGAGTCTGTTAAAATACATGATTAAATCAAGCAACTTACCTGCTACTATCAGTAATATTTCAGAAAGGACGAAGAAACACGCCAAAATCATTGTTGTTTTAACTCTAAAAATCTGTACAATGTCTTAAGGACAGATCAACTTGTTTGTCAGAGGGACATTAACTTATCAAATTTAAAGCATTACACATTTCATTAACAATAAATAATTAGGTCCTTTCATGCACAAGTAATTAACAAATATTCAATTTCACTGAAGACTTCCTGGTCACAGAGGTTTGGCCACGTTTGTCTGAACGTACTCGCTTTTGGGATTTTTTCAAAAGAAAATATTTTTTAAATTGTTAATGTAAAAAAATTAAGTGAAAATATTTATTTGATGGGTGTTTTACCAAAAATCAAAGCCAAAGACACAAAACTAGCTTTATTTCATCTTTCAATTAATACTTATATCAGTTTAGATGTTTTAGGTCAGACACATTTATGTCAGAAAATAAAATAATTCTTTATACCCATTATATTAACGCCAATACCGTAAATTTTGATATTGTGGAATTGCGAATTTCGGCGGTTTTATAAATATGCATGCTTTTTTTGACAGCTTAATTTTGGCATTTTGGAACAACAGATGTGTTATATTTTGGTGCTTTCTTTAGTAAACGATGGGAAACTGAAGAAAAAAACAGTTCAACTTCATTTCATTTATGCCTACAATCGTGAAACTTCCTATAATTTGACTAAAACAGATAGCAAGAGGGACATTTTCGTCCATTGATATGATATGGATGCTCGCAATCATGAAATGTACTATGTACTATGTCCAGTACACGATGCTGTATCGAAATCGCCGATATTGTCGACATCAATTGGTGAAGGAATTTATCTTAGTCTGTGATACATCAAATATCGACAATACCGGGACGATTTTGTCGACTTTGTTTCTCCTTCTACTTACATGTTGTCTTTGTCGAAACTTTCTTTCATATGTTGTCGACATTGCAATATTGACAATATCGGGACGACTTTGTCTACATTGTTTCTACTTTTTTCAGGTTCTCAAAATCGCTGACATTGTCGATATCACGGTGTTGATGATGTCGGTACGATATTGTCTACATCGTTCATACCTATTACATGTTGACGACATTACCGGCTTTGTCGACATCGCGATGATGAGAACATCAGCACGATATGGTCTACATTGTTGTTATCTGTAACATGTAGCCGAAATTAACGACAATGTCGATATCGCAATGTTGACGATATTGTTACAAAATTGTCTACATTGTATCTACATTAAGATATTGTCGACATCGCGATTTTGACGATATTGTTACCACATTGTCTACAATAATTCTCCTTCTTATATATTGTCGACTTCGCCGACATTGTCGACATTGCGATGTTGACGATATCGTGACGACATTGTGTGAATCGTATCTACCCATTTTTAACATCGCCTACATTGTCGATGTCGAATAGACATTATCTACAGAAATCCTTCTTATATATTGTCGAAATCTCCGATATTGTCGACATCGCGATGCTGACGATATCATGACGACATTGTTTACATCGTATCCACCTAAACATATTGTCGACATTGCCGACTTTGTCGATATCGATACATTGTCTGTATTAATTTGTCTTCTTATATATTGTCGACGTCGCCGAAATTGTCGACATCGCGATGTTGACGATATCATGACGACATTGTCAACATGGTATCCCCCTAAGCATGTTGTCGACACCGCCGAGATTGTCGAAATCGGTATGTTGACGATATGGATACGAAATTGTCTACACAATTTCTTCTTCTTATACATTGTCAACATTGCCGAAATTGTCGACAATGCGATGTTGACGATAACGTGACGGCATTGCCGAAATAGTGCTTTCCTCATGCACAATGTCGACTTTGACAACTTTGCCGACATTGTAATATTGTCTTATATATTTTGTTTTTCACTACTATGTCATTTCCACGTTTTGCTTTGCATATTGGGATAACATAATCACTTTATATGCTTTAAAACTGGAATCGATTTCCGTTTGAAACACCCAAAATGTTTATTAAGATAAAACAAAGAATAAAAACAAGAGGCTCTACTCTACTACAGCCTTTATCACTCACCTAGCCCATCCCTGAAATAGGGGGATGAATGGCATTTCCTGTTGGGTCCAATATTAAACTATGTTTCTGCGTTAGGCCACCTTAGATTTGATGCAGGCATGCGATACATAAATTTTGAACGGGACATAAAAGGACTTACGTGACCAGGTTAAGTTCTGATTGGATTAGTGGTTTCAGAGACCTAATTCTTTTAATGGAAGCCGATGTAATTTAGGTTCCCATTTTTCTCTAAAATTTCAGTTTTCTTATTTGATTTCCATGCCAACTGAAAGCTTCACCATCCATCAAAACCCATATCAGACTTTCATTAAAAAACATTGGGGAGGGGTTCCCGTTATGTAACACATATTTCTTTAATTAAAACATTCCGAGTCCCCTTGCAAAAAAAAATGAATAAATAAGAAAAAAGGGCTCTCGCCGATTGGTAACCAATTATGCCCCCGATCACTTGACCCTGAATCAATTTGGCAAGTGCAAATTTAAGTGTATGTTGATACAATAATTGTGTGGACAGGGTACAAGTATGCAGCTGATGATATACCTACCCCTTTATACTAGAAAATATACAAAGGTGAATCATCTCCCATCCATAATTTTAAACAGAAATCATATCTCCATGTACTGAGACCTAAATTTATGTCTAAGGATGATGGACAACCTTTCTGTAAAGTGTTTTTCAATTTGAGGCACTTTTAATTTTTCCGCCTTTTTAAAGTTTCCATAGCAACGGCAGTCATTTTGAAAATTCTGAGCCCCAAAAAAATTATTTCTATTCGTGCTAGGCAATCTTACAGTAATGCTTTATCCAATTTGATTCACTTTGAATTTACTTGCCTTTTTTCCGCTGCCATGGTAACGGCGGTCGTTTTAGAAAATCCAAAAGATGAATGTGTTTAAATCTATTCATTTTTAAGTTATATTACATTGAAGTTGTTTAAAGTTGCTTCAAAGGTTTATAAAAAACATCAAAAGTTGTGTTTTTATTCGTACGGACGGACGGACCACCGAAAGAACGGACGGACGGACAGACAAGGATAAAACAATATGCCGACTTTTCGTCGCGGGGGCATCGAAAAATTTGGCTTGGGTTCCCATTATAAAATACTGTATACATATTGCTGGTATTGTAAATAAAATAAGTAAATGTTTACATTAATTTATTACCTCTCTTAGTTTTATTATCTCGCTTTTCGAAATTATCATTTTCGTTATATCTTATTTTTAATTATTTCGCACTGTCGAAGAAAGTTCGGGATATTGTTATACCCTCCGTGTGTCTGTCTGTCCGTCCGTTCGTCACACTTTTCTTGTGACTTAAACTCCTACATTATTGGACTTTGGGATTTGATTTTGTTGTAGAATTGTTGCATATAGTCTGTAGATGCGCAATAAGCTTTCGGATTTTTGATATTGCTCTTGGTGGAAACAAGAGGCCCAACATGTTGATTTTGACAAAGGCCCAAAGTTGAGGATTTTGACACATGTCGCATGTAACACAAACTCCTCCTACAAGTTTGGATTTAGGCATAAAATCTTTATGCAGAATTGTTGCATATAGTCTATAGATTTGCAATTAGCTTTCGGAATTATAATTTCGGTTCTAACTTCGGTGAATTTCCTGAAAATATCAAAGACTCAATTTTTGTAATAATTTGAGCATATAATCATGTATTTTAGCAATTGTTTGATAGAGAATGAGATGTTGAATAATTAGACTAAAATGCGATTCCAAGTTTGGTTAATTTCCTGAAAGTCTCAAAAACGACTTACATTTTTGAAATTCTACCTAGCAACCATACTTAAATATCTTTTTAATTTAGAACAAACACTTTCATCAATTGGATTTCAAAAATATTTGATTCCAATTTTGTTAAATTTCTTGCAAGTCTCAAAGACAACTTCTTTTTTGGAATTCTACCTCGCAACCATACTAAAATAATTTGATTAGTTTAGGACAAACATTTTACGAAATGGATTTCAACAATATTTGATTCCAATTTTAGTAAATTTCCTGAAAGTCTCAAAGACCACTTATTTTTTTTAATCTACTTTGCAACATACTTAAATAGCCTCTTTAATTTAGGACAAACACTTTTATCAATTGGATTTCAAAAATATTGGATTCCAGTTTTGGTATATTTCCTGAAGGCCTCAAAGACCACAACCATACTTAAATAGTTTGTTTATTTTTGGAATTCTGTCTAACAACAATATATCCTTAAATAATGAATATCAATAGTTTGATTTCAAAAGTATTGAGAAAAGTTACATGTATACCCAGGGTATAAAACAACTGTTTTCTGTGTCAAACCGGGAGTCTGGGGATAGCTGTCGTTCCAACAACCTCTAGTTCTAAAATGGCTCTTGTTAATCGTCAACCAGTTTAATACTCAATAATCATATATT
Organism: Modiolus philippinarum; assembly: GCA_002080025.1. Taxonomy (NCBI): domain Eukaryota; kingdom Metazoa; phylum Mollusca; class Bivalvia; order Mytilida; family Modiolidae; genus Modiolus; species Modiolus philippinarum. The sequence goes on from MJUU01004210.1 coordinate 75,195, forward strand.
ACGCACATTTGCTAACGCTCTGGGTTAAATTCATTGTTAAATTTGCAATAACCATATACCTGCCATGAAATATTCCATAAACTGTTCCCAGAATTCTCACAACAACATTGTTTTTCCCCTCCCATGTTTGCAACATTCCTTGGCTCCATTTCTTGAAATTCTTCACATGTGCAAAGACTACTTCCATTTCCATTAGTTTGATAACTTCTGTAACTGTTAGCAGGAATTTTGAAATCATCTGTCTAATGCTTAGTGGTAATTCAGACGGATATTTGCACATTTCTATATACGTCTAAAGTCCGTTTTAGTTTCACAATTTTTAAGTAGTTTACACATGAATCCGTCTAAAGCTTAAACGTAATTAACATGGATTTTTTTTGCAGATTTCAATGGACCCCTAAAGTCGTCTAAGTTTCACAATTTTAAAGCAAATTCCGTCCGGATTTCAGTTCAAATTTGGCAGAATTTTTGTGTATTCGATATAATATCAAAGCCCGCAATCATGAAGCTCCATGTAATTTGACTGAAAACATATGGCAAAAGGGAAAATTACTAGTAATATTGATGCTTTATAAAAACAACAATGGAAACGTTGTTCCATTTGCTTAATCTTACCATGTATTCATAGGGATTTTGTCCCATGTATATTTACTCCATATCCCTTTATTTGTTTATTTGCAATAATGAAACTCCTTGTAATTTGGCTGAAAACATATGGCAAAAGGGATAATTTTTGCAATGAATATAATTTCGATGCCCGAAATAATGAAACTAAATCCTGAAATTTGACTGAAAACATATGGCAAAAGGGGCATTTTTGCAATCGACATAATATCGATGTCTGCAGTCATAAAACTCCCTGTTATTAAAGTAAAAACAGATTGCATCAGTCACATTTTCTGCAATCGATATGATATCGATGCCCGCAATCAAGAAACTTCATGTACTTTGGTTAAAAAGAGATGGCAAAAGGAACATTTTCTGCAATAAATATAACATGGATGTCTGCAAAAATGAAACTTGCATAATTTGACTAAAACAGATGGCAAAAGGGACATTTTCTGCAATCGATATACTATCGATGCCTGCAATAATGAAACTGAATCCTGTAATTTGACTGAAAACATATGGTAAAAGGGGCATTTTTTGCAATCGATATAATATTGATGTAGGCAATCATGAAACATCCTGTAATTTACCAAAAACATATGGCATAAGGGACATTTTCTGTATTTGATATGATATCGATGCCCGCAATCATGAAGCTTTCTGTAATTTGACTTAAACAGATGGAAAAAGGAACTTTTTCTGCAAAAGATATAATATGAATGCCTGCAATCATATACCTTCCTATAATTTGACTGAAAACAGATGGCAAAAAGGTCATTTTCTGCAATCAATATACGATCGATACCTGCAATAATGAAACTGAATCCTGTAATTTGACTGAAAACATAGGGCAAAAGGGGCATTTTCTGTAATCGATATAATAGTGATGCAGGCAATCACGAAACTTCCTGTAATTTGACTAAACATACATGCAAAAGGGACAATTTCTGTATTCGACATAATATCGATGCAGGCAATAATGAAACTTCCTGTAATTTGACTGAAAACATATGGCAAAAGGGACATTTTCTGCAATCCATTTGCAGGTCATATGGATCCAACCATCATGAAACTTCCTGTAATTTGACTAAAAATGCATGGCAAAAAGGACAATTTCTGTATTGAAATAATTTTGATACACTCAATCATTAAACTTCCTGTAATTTAACAAAACACATATGACAAAAGGGAGTATTTCTGCAATGAACATAATATTGATGCCGGCAATCATGAAACTTCCTGTTATTTTGCCTCACACATATGGCAAAAGGGACATTTTCTGCAATCGATATAATATCGATTCTTGTAATAATGAAACTTCTTGTACTTTTACCAAAAACCTATTGCAAAATTGGGACTTTTTCTGTAATCGATATAATATCGATGTCTGCAATCATGAAAATTCTGAATTTTGACTAAAACACATTGCAAAAGGGACATTCTCTGCAAATAACAAAATACCGAAATTACTGTGAATTTAATTTCTGCATATGCGCATTTCGACAACTTATGTTTCTTCAGTGCAGATAAAATCAAAACGTTTGGAAGACCATTAACTCAAAATGTGTAAAAACTGATAGAGAACAAAATAGCCAATATGATCTAAATGTAAAGCCAAAATCAGCTAAGGACAGAGCTTTGCATGAGGGAGATGCTCCTTACTTTTCAACAAAGGACAAGGTGCGATAAGGGGTTAATTTGGCCCGAGATTCCAGTGAATTTCTAAGTTGCACCTAAAGATTGTCTTTCATGCTTATTTCATAGCTTAGACCCCATTTACAGAAAAAATGCAAAAGTTAAAACCAATGACGTCACAATAGGCATAGTTCTGACGTCATGAAAAGGCAACTTTTGAGCATTTTCATAGAAATATACGGAATTTGGTAGATTTCCGAACAGTTTTCCTTACCGGAAATATCGAGCACATTCAAGAACCAATTAGATAGTCTACCATATTATTTCTACAGATGAATTGAACATCTCATACAAATATTTTTGTGGTTCTTGCATGTGCTCAATATTTCCTATACAGAAAAAGTAGTCACAATTGGTCAAATTTGTCATTTTTCTACAACATTTTCAATATGTCCCTTCTTCTACATTCAAAAAAATCAATATTCATACATCAATATTTGAGAAATGTTACTGCTACTGAACAGCCATACCCATAGAGCATTTCAATGAGAAAATTTGGTGAATTCAACCAAATTCATTTTTCAGGCCAAATAAGGCCCTTATCGCCCCTACTCCTTTACAAAAATTTAGATATTGTTAGGTTCCAAATAGAATCGACTTTCGGGTCAGCACCGAAGTACTGACTACTGGGCTGGTGAATACCCTCGGGGACTAACAGTCCACCAGCAGTGGCATCGACCCAGTGGTAACAAATAACAAAATACCGAAGTTACTGTGAATTAATTTCTGCAATGCGCAACCGATGTAATATCTATGCCGGCAATCATGAAACTTCCTGTATTTTGACTAAAAACAGATGGCAAAAGGGACAATTTCTGTATTCGATATAAAAACGATACCCACAATCATGAAACTTTCTGTAATTTGACTAAAAATATTTAGCAAAGGGAATAATTTCTGTAATCGATATAATATCGATGCCCGCAATCATGAAACTCCCTGTAATTTGACTGAAACATATGGCAAAAGGGGCATTTTTGCAATTGATATAATATTGATGCAGACAATCATGAAACTTCCTATAATTTTAACAAAAACATATGGCAAAAGGGATAATTTCTGCGACCGATATAAAATCGATGCCTACAATCATTAAACCTCCTGTAATTTGACTGAAACATTTTTTCTGAAATCAATATAATATCGATGCATGCAATCATGAAACTTCTGTTATTTGATTAAAAACATATTATGCCAAAAGCGAAAATTTCTGTGGTCAGTATAATATTGATGCCAGCAGTCATAAAAATTCCTATAATTTGACTGAAAACACACCTGTGCAAACATTGCAAAATGGACAATTTCTCTATTCTCGATGCCTACAATAATAAAATTCTTATCATACAAGGAAAATGGTATTTTATATTCAACACGGAACAGTCACGTCCGATCGTTATAACGATAGCCCTATTCATGACCCTTGGGAGACTTTTCTACCGCAAACAAGACCAGATTTAGTGTATGACCATTTTAAGGACCGTTCTAACAAACTTAGAGCTGTGACCAATTTGCAGTATCTTTCAAATGAGCTCAATATGCATATGTTGCAGTATATATTGGAATCCAGTAAGATCCAGAATCCTCCTATTAAAAATTGCAATTCTAATTTGTACTGGGAATCCAATTTCTATTAAGAAAGATTGAGATATACTGATATGTACTAGGAGGATTCTGGATCCTACTAAATTCACTATGATTGAGAATAATGCTGGATACATTGTAAAGTATGATTCTGGATATTACTGAAATTTGAAACAAAATAAAAAATAATATATTTTTGAAGAAATGAGGCTTCTTTGCATAACATTTTAAGGCAGAAAGAAGGACATATTAAGCTATTTTGAATATCTTATTTTATCCAATATTTCACGTTTTCTGTTTCTTAAATTTTCAAAATATTTTCATTCATCATAAAATAAACTGAATGTTTTTTCACTTTAAAACAGGAAACCTTAATGCTATTTCACTTAATCAAAAGACAAGGACAGAAAACCACTAATATTACATGTAATTTGCAAATTATAGGCCATAAGAAGGATATCTGCACAGTGGGGTTATCATATGATATCACTTAATTATCACTTAATTTGTAGATTGTTTTGAGTGGACGGGGACAAAAGAAACCAACATAGTAAATTCCCTAAATGATTCAATAGAAATATATCTTTTTAATTTGTTATTTTGGAATCATGCATAGTGACCCGTATTTTTGCAGGTTTTCATTAAATTGGGCGAGAACTTCAAAATTAAATAAAAAAACGAATGGTGTCTATATTCCAAAGCACCAACGCAATAGAATGACAAATGATACAATGTAATATTTTACTGGTCATGCATGACAATATTTACCGGAACTCAGGCAGTGACGTTGGCAGTAGAGTAAAGAATTCTCGTTATGTGAAGAACATCGCATTGTATTTGTAGTTCCTTACAGTGGCTATTCTTCAGTCTTCATTCAGAAAACCCATTTTACATGCCTTAATGTGTGAAAATTTAGAAAGAGATGTAGGATCTAACTGGAAAAGACAAACGTATCATTTCACTGAGACCAGTCTCTGAATAGTCAGTCTTGTCGTCTTGGGAAATATCTTATAAATAATGTTTGAATCATTTAATTTCAAGAACTTAATGAGACAAAATGTTAGCGTCTGTATTTGTTCTAGCAATTTTGATAATCATGAAACCGACACTGTCGAAATATTGGGAGACTTAATATTTTGCTTTCAGTGGACAATTAAATTTTAATTTAATACGGATTAAACTGTCAATAACAGATGATAAAAAGAGGCCGGGTCATAATATTGATCTTCATCATACAGAAATTTATCTCATATAATTTCTTTTGATTTTAGTAAGTAGGGCAGTCGGATACAGAATTCTTCTAGTACAAATCAGGGTATCTCAATTTCCCTAATTATATATATTTCAGTTTTACGGGGCACGGGACACCCCCTTTTCACACCACCTTATAAATCAAAACCGGATAACGTCCAACCATTCATTAAAAGAACTACAGCTGACTTGAACGTCACTATCGTGAAACATCAATAATATAGGCCTGTGATATCACTTTGCCAAATACACAATTAGGATTCTTTTTCGAACCAATTTGAAACATTTCTAAAATATGGCATATCACAAACAACAGTTGTAATCGATACCTAATTTTTCACTCATTAACCGTATAAGGGTTATTTCATAAATGATTCTATTTATTCCGTTCGCTTTCAGTATAAAAGATGGTGCAAAGAAAAAAAGGACTGTGGCTTCATCAACCAAAACGTCGAAAATCCTTCTCGACAATCAAAAGAACTGCTACTCTTACACTAAAACACACCTATCCAAAGAAAATAAATTTATTGCTTAGCCCTGCTGTAGAGTCAAAATGGCGAGGAACGTTTTCCTCGGATATGTCACATTTACACTACGTCTCACTTCATTCGCCGATTGCTACATGTCCAGTTAGTAAGAGTGCCGGACGTAAGCAAATAGAAATCGTTCTGGACAAATTAAATGCAGTCAACAAAGGAAATGACTTCTTAGAATTTTTGAATTTCATTGAACAAGACAAATTTCCATTAGGCAACATTTGCTTTCTTTGGTTTCTCGAAACGTCAAGCATATACCACTGGATTGAGATATTTTGAATAAACCAAACGATTTTTGGAAAACTGGATATAGATTATTTCAGGCAAAATTTATATACATCATGGGAGGACCTAGAAATAAAGGACAGGTGGTTGAATAAACATCATATGACCCCTAGATGCTTTGTTTTGGGTCGTTTTAACCTGGATATGGGATGTTGTCTCCTTGACATTTCCTTTCTTTTTCATATCATATAAATTAGAAAAAAGAAGGGAAACGGGGAGTGTGTTAAAGAGACAACGACCCAAAGGGGAGTAATGTCTGTCCACAGACATCAGAAATATACTTTGCCGTTCCAAGCATAAATGCACTCCGAAATTTTACTATATGTAAAGTCGATATCCCATATCAGTTATCTACTGGAATAATAACGCCAATTCTAGACACCCTGGCAGAGGGAAAAGAAAAACATTCTCGTTTTGCGCTGACAGGAAGAAAGTATCGACATAGACTCCAAAGGTAGAGATGTGGACATGTTTGGATATGGAAAAAGGTCCTTTATTAAAGGGAAGGAGCCACGCGCACGAATCAGATATTAATGTGCTCATAATCAAAGAGACTCTATCTAATTTACACTCAAATTAAAAAAATTCAAACTCTCGACAGCAATACAAGAAAATTATAGTACAGGGAATAAAAGGAGCGATGCACACATTATCAAAAAGAATAAAAGATAGCAGAGCAGTGGGTTTTTAACAGCAGCTTGGTTTAATAAATTTCTTAACATTGCTGGTGAGGAGTGGTGCGATTCTAGGTATGTTTATGTAACTAGTGGGCTTCAGACTTCTCTTTACCAACTGAAAGAGTTCCCCCAAACAACATTCATGACAAATTCCCGATTTGCGCTGCTTGTTGGACAATTACTAGACTCTTAAACAGTCTAATATTACACTTGATCAGTCCTTTCAATTTAATATGCCGGTTCTTTCATCTTTCAACCAACCAGAAGTCGACCAATACCCTTGAAAGCCGGTATGTAAAACAAAAATCCGATATGTGGTTTGCTATCAGGAAGGAAGCACGTGTTACCGGTAGCTCCCTTCACTCTGCAGTTGGTTTAAGACGACTGAAAGAGCAGAAGCGTCATTCCGATCATTTTATAGGAAAGAAAGAGGAACAATTCACAGAAAATGTCCAGAAAAACTAAAACATGGTACAGAGAACGAGATTAATGCCGTAGCACATTTAGTAGTTAGGTTTATGCCTGTATAGTATCCTACATCATATAATGTATAAGAGGGATACTTTGTTTTATCTTAAAGGGCGACGACAATCCTAGGCGAGATTTCACTAGATGGTAGCATCAGAAAGGCAAAAGTGACGGTGATGGAAAGATAGAAATTGATGACGTAGAAGCGGCAACCGAAATAAAATGCCCGTTTCCAGTTAATTATCAAATGCCTGTGCATTATACATTGCCCAATTATTATGTATTTCAGTGCTGCTTTGCTGAGATGGTTGTATTAGGAACCAACAAACTTATTTTTGTGTCGTATTCAGAAGATAGCATGGAAAAAATTACAGTCACACAAAAAATGCTACAATTGTATATTTAATTTCAAAATTAGACAAATTAATACAAACAATCTTGTCATCGAATTCACCGTTATCTTACGCTACAAAGCATATCTTTTAATCAGTGACGAACTACTTAGATACAGATCAAATTATATTATAACTTAATTAAAGCTTTTTGGAGAGAAATGTTTCTAATGCCTATCAATTCAGAAACAGTTTTGATTAATAGGCAAAATGTTATCCTGACGGAGATGTATTATCTGACGTTATTTGTTTAAAGATATAGAAAATGTATAGTCCCAGACTTCGCAATTTCATTCTATATTTAACGTATATATGGCATTTTTCATTTTTTAATTTATTTGAAAGTTAAAAGTCAGTACATTGATAGATTAACGTAATAAATATTTTTAATTTTATTGTGCATTTAAAAAAAACAACGGCAGTAGAATATTAAAGAAACAAAGCACAAGATTACATAAATCAAAGCCCAGACACAAGGCGAAAACAGGAACATCTTAAGACGGAAGACTAAAGACACTTCACACCCACAAAACACACAAATACAACACTCAAAACTAAAGCTCTAACAGTGTAAACTCGCAAAAAAACAGACTGACATTAGGTGCACCGGAAGGGTTAAGCATGTCCTGGTCTATAGGGTCTGTAAGTCTCGTCCAATTTTGGGATTTAAGGGGACATAATTTGTACCCGGAAGTTGCATTTTTAACAGAAAAGTATGACGTTTCAAGCAAACAATAAGGACGTCATAATCCCACAACGTCATATTTTGGCGGGAAACGTTTTCAATTTTGAATTTTATCGTGATTTCTCGGTGTCACATGACGAGACTTACAGACCCTATACAGCACCCGTCAAACTGGCAGTGGGTCAATCCAGGGCAAGGTCAAAATAGGAAACGCCAAATCTGGAAGACATTAATCTAGCTGAAAATATATGTTCTCATTTGAGAAACCGACATTTCATATCTGTCTTCGTGACGGCCATATAATGATCATATATTAAGTAATGAAGATTGTCAACTTTTCACAGGGAAGTATGTGCATTGTTTTAAAAGTTTTACATAACTCTCAAATTAATAGTTGCCTTCCCATTTCCTTTCTTTCAATTTTTGTTTATTTACTTTTGTTTACTTTTGTCTATGTTTTCTTGTATCCGCAAATAAAAATTGATTTAATTTGAATAAGGAATGTGATTAAATTTGTACCTTTTTAAGCAACATTGTATTTTTTCTTAATAGGTTTTTACTTTTATATTTTTAACCCGAGAGATTTTGTTGCTTATAAAAATCAAATCGAAACAAATGGAAGACAGTAATCCGAAAGAAGTTTGAACAAATAGCCAAATCTAAATGAAAAGTATGGTAATTTTAACTCCTAATACCGGGATTTTTCTCTGTTTGAGAAGCTAATATGTCTTCATAATGAGCATGTACAATATACTTTTCTAGTCATGCTAGGAATGTAAAAGTAATTTGGCAACAGTTAGAAGCAAAATTACTCTAACCAAAACTCTCATTCCAGGTTCAGCCAGCTGTTGATACATGTTAACTCGCTACTATATTTCTGTTCGTCATCACTAAAATACATATTATGGCAGATCCTTGAAAACATCGAACCATGATGAAAAAAGCTTCACTTTGAAACTGTTTAAAAAGTGGTTGGGAAATAGTTCATGAATAGTTTCATGACTGTAACCATAATAACCTTGTGAGCTTAACATGCTCATACAAAACAAGATTTTGGAGATTTGAAATTTATTGTTTTGTTTTGTGTTAATGTTATTGGTGTCATTTTTAATGCTTTGATTCGTTTGCAGATGTACCGGCTAGCTGAACGCAACTATGTATGTATATGTTATCGGGCTCTTGACAGCTATGTATCGTAAAATATGATCCCGCGAGCCAGAATATGAAGCAAGCTTCATATTCAGGCGAGCGGGATGATAATTTACAATACTTCAAATGTCAAAAGCCCGATAACTTGTTTATCATCCTTTATTTTATATTTAAGATTTATTATTATTGAACTGAGGTTTCAAATTCTCCAAAAGTTGCGCGGGAATTTCCACATACATGTCATTCTCGCCTTTCAAGCAATTTTCAGCTTCATAAAACATGCTTTGTATTTTAAAATAATTTTATGAGCAAAGTTTTTGTAACTGGATAAATAATTTGACCAAACTACTCGAAAAAATGTCGATTTTGAATGTTGCAAAAGCTTTTGGTTGTTACGTTATTCTATCGTTACTTGGAGCTATTATGACGTCATAATGTGAAAACATGGATGCTCTGCAGGATATATATCAGTGACCCAGTTACTGTAATTTTTCTGACGTCTGGTTTATCTATTTGTGTAATTATGGCACTAATTTTAATACGCAGTCGGAAAGAGCAAATGTAATGGATGTTTATTTTTATCCTTTTGATTTCGCGTGAAAACTTGAAAAAAAAGTTATTGCCTTTGAAACTTTGGGAGAATCGCTTGATATATCCAGGTCAACTTCTGATATATCCGGGTCAACTAGATATGGCTTTTAGGGAAGGATGATAAACACTAACATGAATATATGACTCACAGATTGTATACATGTTTGCATCTTGCAAAATGTCGATATCTGAATATGTTATACCAAAATGGTCCATACACTTCAAAATCAAATGAAAAATATGTTCCTTTCCAAATAATATGAGTGTGAGGGATCTTTGTATAACAGTAAAAGATTAATGCAACTATAATGACAGTTACTCAAGTAACTAAACAAAGGAATTAAAAATGTATTCAAAGAAATTTCCAAATCAATATCGAAGCAACAACCAATAAATCATAAATCTAGAATACCGGCAATATCAGTTCTGGAAAACTCAGAATTCAATAACGTTATTGAATTTGGTAACTGTTAACAAATTTGGTAACTTTAGGGTTATTGAATTTTGTAACTTAACAATTATTCAAGTCTTGGCACTTTTTACAAAAACTTGGCATTCTCTGAATACTTTAAAAAGGTGAAATAAATGATTTTCTAAAATTCTGCCTACGGATATCAAAATCCATCTATGGAAAACAAATTGACAAGGCTTTAACTGGAAGACCCATGCAATATCCCTATTTAAACCCTTATCTCATGAGTTACCGAATTTGGTAACCTTAGTAAAACTTTCTTATTTGGCCACAGATTTTCATAAAAATTTATATACATGTTGTTTACACTGTACAGCTTACAAAACATAAAAGAGATATTTGAAAATATCAAATCAAAATTTTTGCTAATTTTTGGTTGAAAATATAGGCAGAGTTACCAAATTCAATAACGTTATTGAATTCTGAGTTTTCCAGAACTGATATAAGGATCACATACAGACAAGGAACGTAAATGACGAAGATGAAACAATCAGAACATATTACAACATTACAAACGCCACAAAAAATAAAGCACTAACAATGTGAACCACTCAAAAACAGGAGTTTCATCTGGTGATCCGGAAGGGTAAGCATTACCTGCTTTACTAGTGCCCCCCGTCATATTGTAAGTGTAAAGTTCTGTATGTGTCAATCCAGTAATAACTCGGGATCTATTGAAAGATGTCCACCTTCATTTGTGATAGAGACACATTGTAATGATCCGTCAAATCGTGATGACGACCATAGAAATTTAATGAGTGACAATATTTGCAGAGATAGAATGTAGCTTTTGAGATAAAATCACGAAATCTACTTACACATTACATGCACGACAGTAGTGAACAAGTTGTAAAATGTCGACTTCTTATGCTGGAGATGTGGGTATATTTACTACTCAAAAATGGAAAGTTCACAATCGGAAAGTGAAAAACATCAAGTTTTCATAAAGTTTGGATTTCAAGTGTGCCGAGTTGTCAATATAAAATTAAGGTAAAGATCAAGGAATGATGCAAAGTATCGGTGTTCTCTTTAATATCTATTTCATTTGGGTAGATGAGATGAAGATAATTCTTAAATCGAAAATTGTTTAGAGAAAAAAAAAGAGGTTTGTAACGGAAACTGATATTAAAAGATCTGGCTAGATTTTTCCTTTCTTCTGAACCAGCCCTTGTATGAACCTGGCTTCATACAAATATAAAAACAAGTCTGCCAGAAGTGGTGCATATTTAGTCTTCATTGATATCTCGATTGATTGTCTGTTGGAAAACGTGCCCTCCGAATTCAACGAATATATTGTCAATTAAAAATTTCATCGTGACATGCAATGACATCCTTCCAATAATATTTTTTGTTGGAATCAGTGTTTTTTTTTTGTTTTTTTTTTTTTTGGACAAAATATGCGTTTTCTTTACCCAATACCAAATGTTATCTAGTATCTCATTTCACCTTTTTTGTAACATAAAGACTGATGAAACAAATTGCGGATTATTGATGTGGAAGAGTGGTGTAAAGTGTTGAAAAATCAAAGATTTTAATATTATTTCAAAAATTAAGTTCTGCTGAAGATAGATGTTCAATTAAATTGTTGAAGCGTTTGTTAATTGTAATTCTTCGAGTCCAAAATCTAGCTTCATAAATTGTTCCAAACTTACAAAACGGTATCAAGTCTTTGCGTACATACTGGTATCCCTAAAATAAGCACTTCTCACAAATTTCATTTTATGAGTTCAAGAACTAAACTAAGACGAATGTAAACTTGCAAAATAAGAAACTACTTTACTATAATAACTATGAAATTGTTTTAAAACCAGTTTTGATTACGCAACATACAGACATGACAAACTTTTTTATAGTTCAATTTGGCATGCTTTTAGACATTACATATACCGACCCTGATCCTAAGATCACAGATGACACTAATCGTTTCATCATCTACTTAATATAGGCTCTCAAACGTGTTCTTTAGCTATTAGTAATTTCTCGCTGACACTGTGTTAGCACTGTGTTAGGCTCAGGATCAAAAAATGACGATCAGCTCTTGATATCGTTCTGATTTCTTGACGTATGCTCCTATTACTTTAAACGTTTAGTTCTGTAACCATTTCTTCTCTTGCTTCCCTGTACTTTGGGTAGTTTGAGAGAAAATGTGCTGATGGTTCTTCTACCCTGCTTTCGCAATATGGGAATTACCAAGGTCGTGCTGATATTTATTCAGCCTGTCATATAACTTGTCCCTAGTTCAGACATGGTCTTGTCTATCTGTGTACTAGGTATCTAGGTATATCTAGTTTCTGGTAGTTCCCTTCCTTATTCTGACATAGCCCACCTTCTGCCATTTTTACAGCCAATTTCACATCTAATGTTTTTATAATATAATATTGGCTGTTTACTGATTCAGCCTCTTACCGTTATGTGCATGACAGAAAAGGACGTATAAATTTCATTAAAATAGCCAGCTGTGTGACAATCAGCCGATCCAACATATTTGCTGCCTTGTGTGGCTGTAAAGGCTCACTCTTCGTAAAAATGAACGATTAGTTAATCGACATGTTGTTCTAAATAGTTGATGGAACCCTAAGTGTTGAAGTAATATATAAACGATGTGTTTACAAGTTGCATTAAGATCCTTTTTAACAATTATCTTATTCACTAATAGTTGTTAAAACTTATATTCTGTAATTTTCATTTATATTATCGAACAAGGCAATACATGTGTAGGTCTGCTTTCTTATCAATTAACTATTTTTTTTACATAAATATCGAGAGTATTGTCATTAATTTTCCTTCTAAAAGTAGCAATCATTCAGATAATCTTCCAGAAAGTTAAAACATTTCGATAAATTCTATAGTAACTGATTTTTTTTAAACCTGCCTGTAAGATCCTGTCCTTTTCGGAAACGCCAATTAGTTTCAAGTAATGTTTTTGGGGGTTTCGGACTATCAACAGGTAAACAATTCTTTCGTTTTGGATGATACTGCGATGAAAAACCTATTTGATCCAGTTTTTATTGGTGGTAGTTTCACTTAACACTGATAGGAAGCTGAGGTTTACATAAGACTATAAAATTATCAGGGTTTTATCTGTTAACCTACATGTATATACCCTGCAAAATAAAACGGATTTGCCTGATGAACCCCTTATTTATCAAGTTTTAATAATAAGTTTTGTTAACTTTGCTTTCCGTATTGTGGTATATAATGCGTGATTCATTAAAAATCAAGTTCTTCCTTTTTCCCACAAAAGTACAAGAATGTAGTTCTATTTGAGATTACTTTCTTGGTTTGATACCACCTTGATTTAAAGTAAAATACATACTTTTACCGATCATTAAAGCTGACGCAATGGATGTAAACAATTGGAATGATCATCTTCTCAAACTTTTTTCGCCGCTACATGTCCTGTTAGTTTTGTATTTGACAATTGGGATCACTGGGAATTCCTTGGTTTTATTTGTGTATGGATTTAAAATGAGAACAATAAAGGATGGACAATACTTTATTCCTTATTTAGCTGGAGTTGATTTAGCGGGAAGTGTGGTATGTTCTACTTTTGGACTATGCAAGACATTTATGCCAGTAACCTATCACCTCGACGTGCTGTGTAAAATGGGTTGGCTGTTAGCAACAACAACGACATTGATGTCAGTTTTTATGCTAGTCATAATTGCAATCCAGCGATATAACAAAATATGCAAGCAAACAGGACATATTTTTACTTTGAAACGAAAAAGAGTGTTCATGATTGTCGCATTGATGATGTCCATCGTACTCTCCGTTCCCTCTGTTATGACCTATGACATAGTACCATTTCACAGTTTAGTCAGAAACACGACGGGGTCAGTATGTGGACAAATTAGTGGGACGGAATCGTTGATGTACGACATCATTCTTATCACTGTAGTTAGTGTGTCATGTGGACTACTTATTATATTGTACTTTTTAGTTGTTCGTGCAACACATAAATACATGAAAAAGGGGTCCATTAACTCAAATCGGCGGCTAAATATCACAGTCGGGTCTATAGATAATGACACTGTACAGTCTCCCATGGTGACACAGAATACAGAGTTCAGTGAATGTCAAGATAGATCTACAACATTCACTAAATGTAGTGAAATTGCATATATTGAAGACAAAAACAAATCACACCATAAAACGAAAAGGAAAGTTTTGAATTTACAGAAGAGAAATAAAAGAGCAAGAAGTAGAATCACTATCATGTTTATGATAATTACGATGATATTTTTGATTTGTTCAGTTCCAAAATTGACAATGGTTTTGTTGGAAACAATCATACCAGACTTCTGGGAAAATTTCTCTGATGTTGAGAGAATGATTTTGATGTTTCTTCATCAGGGTTACATTTTAAACAATGTAGCAAATCCTTTCATTTATGCCTATTTGGATAAAACATTCAGAACAGAAATAAATAGAGTCTTGTGTTGTCACCCTAAATAAACTGGCCGTCAATATAAAAGACTGAAAAATGAAAAAAAAAAAAACAACTTGCATTGAATAATCATTAAAGTTTTACAGTTAATATTGTGAAATACCTAAAGTCATATTTTGTAGATTTTGTATACGTCTTGTATTTATAACCATGAGCATATCTCAAGTCTCTTTGAAACAATTATATAATATTCTTACAAATCCACACACCACGGAGAATCCAAATGTACAAAGATCCGTCCTCAAGTGGTTGGATTGAACTTTGTTTATTTGATAAGGTTATGCTGATGAACATTTTTTTTAGTTTAAGTTATCTTAGCATTTTGATTTAATTAAAATGTATGTTGTACAACGGCAAAAATTAATATGTAAAAAACAAATAAAATTGTAAAAGAAATAGGCCCCAAGTTTTAATATATTATGAACAAAATATACAAAAAAAAAGAAAAAAAAAACAGCTGAAAATCACAAAAGGAAAAAGAGAAACTGGCCTAAAGCCTTTCAACTATGGGCCAAATTAACAGAATGTCAAAATGAATGGTCGTACTAGAACGACAGAAAGAAGACAAAGTCGGCCTTCTTTCCTCTTTCTCTCACTATGGTACAACGAATGATGTTCGGCTTTCTCTTGTTCTGTAAACATTCAGTTCAATTGTTTTTTCTTGTACTTTTAACAAAAAGCAAAAAGTAAAAATTCAGAACTAAAATGCATTTTTTTTTCGTGCTCAGAGGTAATATATAAATCATTTGAATAAAATGGTCATGGTTATTCAAATAAGAGATAAAATTTAAAAAACGGAAAATATATTCAAACAAACTCAAAAGAGATTTTATATCCTTAATTGCGCATATAAAATGTATGATTATTTCTTCTTTAATTTTGGCTTAACATGATCATTTTCTGATATTTGTCAGCTCTTTGCATTTTTTCTGATACTGTTTCAATCTTTTTCTATTAATGTAAACAAGAAAATTGTTGCGGCAGTTTTATTTTCGTTATCTTTGCGTCAAGGGATGAATCGCGAATATTATGATGTAATTATATTGGCAAGACTGACAACTGTGAGAATGCTTAAAATAAAATTCAGAAAACCGCAAAAAAAAAAAAAAAAAAAAAAANAAAAAAAACACGGCTCAAAAATTTCCGGGTTTACAGTATTGCTATATTGTTATGTATCTATTTTGGGTATACTTAACTTACAAGTTTCCTTTTATATATTGATATTAATAACTTGAAGTACTTGTTAAAAGTAAAAAAAAAAATATTTAAACATTATTTGAAAGTTATTATTTGACTTGCTCTAGTTTGTAAAATGTTTTCTTTTTGTTGAAGCATTTGACTTTCATCACATTGGAGAGAAATAAACAAATACGGAAGTTACCGTTAATTTAGTATCTTCATATGACCCTTTCGACAAATTATGATCAGTGATGGACAAGGTTTCTCACTGTGTTGAAGACCGTGCGATGACCCCTAGATGCATTGTTTTTGGTCGTTTTAACCTGGAGATGGGATGTTGTCTCATTGACATTTACCCAATTTCCTTTCTTTTCCACATTTGGCATAACAAAAACAAAAGTAGAATATGAAAGGCCGAAAGAGAGGAAAACAACCAAATGGAAAAAAAGCTAGGGAAAGAGCTTTGCACGAGGGAGATATTAATCATTTTAGTGTAAAAAAAATTAAAATAGATTGGTTTTTGGGGCCAGAACCGAAGAACTGGACTACTGGGCTTGTGAATACCCTTGGGGACGGTACATTCCACTCGACAGTGGCATCGATCCAGTGAGAAGCGTGCAGTTAATGGGTAATCCAGTAAAACATTGATTATAAAGCTGCCTTGATAAGAGTTGACTAAATAAGCGTATTAACGTGCATTAGTGATTTTCATTACCTGACGTTATAAATATAAATAAATCGAATTCTTTAAGTATTTGTTATCGGGCTCTTGACAGCTACATGTATGTATCGTAAAATATCCTGTGAGCCAGAATATGAAGCACAGCGGGCGAGTGAGCGTAGCGAACGAGCTACAAGCTTCATATTCTAGCGAGCGGGATGATATTTTACACTATTTCAGTTGTCAAAAACCCGATGACTTGTTTATCATTCTTTTTTGTATTTAAGATTTGTTATTATGGAACTGAGATTTCAAATTCTCCCAAAGTTGCGCAGGAAATTGACATGTCATTCTCGCCTTTTTCAGCAATTTTCAGCTTCATAAAGAATTCTTTGTAGCTTTTATCATTTTATCAGCAAAGGCTTTTTTTAACTAGATGAATATTTTGACCGAACTACTCGAAATAATGTCGATTTTGAATGTTGCATCAACCTTTGGCTGTTGCGATATTTTATCATATGTTTAGTAATAAATACAGACGTTTTGAATATGTGATACAGTGCATGACGTTCATTCCGTATTCACTCTATGACGTCATACCCTTTATCGCATACCCTTTATCGCATGGCTAACCCTTTATCACATACCTTTTTTCGAAAAAAAAAATCAATTTTGCTTTTTTTTTATTAAACAAAAATTTCGGGGGTTAAAACTTTTTTGGGGGAGCGAATTTTTTTTGGGGGGGGCAAAAAAATTTGGGGGGGGGCAGAAAATTTTTTTGGGGGGATAACAAAGATTTGTTTTAGATGAAATTGTTTTGTGAGGATCAGTTAAAAAATCTAGCAAACTTTTTTCCTTTACATGTTAGATTTAGTCCAAAACTTCTAGTCCTTTCCACCCAGTTTGAAATTTTCCTCTTCACAAAATACATGCATTTTCTGTTACTGATTTCAATTTTGGACAGTATTTTTCGGATTAGTAGTCCTCTGTTTAAATATATGATAAACTGTATAATACATGGCAAAATCCGTATCACATGCCGTATCATCCCTCGACCAATATCGATATTGGTATCTCGGGATGATACGGCATGTGATACGGATTTTGCCATGTATTATTCCCTATGTATCGCTCCATGGAGCTTTTATAACGTCATAATGTAAAGGCATAGAAGCTCTGCAGGATACATATAGGACCTAGTTTCTGCAATTTTTCTGACGTCTAGTTTATTTATTTCTGCAATCATGATTCTGTTTTGAATATCTAATTGGAAAGAGCAAAGACAATAGATGTTTATTTTTATACGTTTGATTAAGTGTGAAAACTTGAAAAAAGCTTTGTGAGAATCGCTTGATATCCAGGTCAACTTCTAATATATTCGGGTCAATCGGATACGGCTTTTGCAGAAGTACTCTGCAGGCTTATATAACTATAGGGAAGGAAGATAAACACAAATATTCATATAGACGGACGGTCTTCTTGAATATAGGTTAACAGGTCAATACAATTATATATTCGAAACCCAATACGAAACCTATCTTCAATTCATTTAAAGATAGGTATAAATGCAACATCTCCTTAATTCATCTGAAGATAGGTTCAATTCAATTGAAGATGGGTTCAATTAAAGTTTAACTATCATGTTTGAAGATATGTATTATTGAATTTTCAATTAATGATATTTCTTATTGAATTTAAGATATCTTTAATTTATTTGAAGATAGGACTAATTATTTTGAATATATGTTAATTTGGCGTAGTATACCCATACCTTTCAAATCTAAATTAATATGAACAAAAGAAAACGCTTATCTGTGTATATTTACAAATGTATTTTATTTCATTCTTTTGCATTTGAAAACAAAAAAGAAAAAAAAAATAACTCCGTCTTATCCATTAATCATGTCCAGATTTTCCCCTAAAACAATTGATTCACTACATCTCTTAAAAAATCCCCCATTAAATCTAAAAAGTGAAAGATCAAACTTGGGATAACAGGTGTATGAATTTGAGTATAAAACATCATTTTATTTCATTTTATTTTTTTGTAGGGGGGTGTAAAAATAGTATTATGATTATAAATTCAGCATTGTCAACGATACAATCTCTAAGTATTTGTCATAATACACCACTTTGCCAATTTTCAAGCATCTGCAATGAAAAACAACTGGAAATAAGATTTCGGTATTAGTAACCGCTTCCCTTCTTAGACCTTAAACCCCGATTTTTTTCACAGTGGGTTCTTATAAAAAATTATGTCAAATTAATAAAAATTGCCCCAGTTAAAGCGACACGACACTTGGCAGACATGAAGTTCAACCTACAAGATAAAATTCTGTATTCTCAAAAAAAAAAAATCTACCGCTGGTTTTTGGAATGACGGTCCGATACACAATTGTTCTGTACCACCCTCAACAAAAGAGAATGTTACAACTGAAATAATGGTCCTGCATTAAGACAATATACATGTACAACTTTTTCCGGATATAATCTTTTTGAAGGTTGAAGATTTCAAACAAAAAAAAAAGAAAAAAAATCATGACAATTTTAAATAAAGTATTATATTTCTAAACCATGGGACTAGGGAAATAATTGGGATCTGATCCCATTCATCATCACTATGACATGACATGGTTTTGTGGTTCTTGTTCTTAGTACCGGAAAGTTTTCGAAAGCTGACAAAATCAAATAGATAAGATGATAGCAAACCTGTGCATATTTTCCATTTGAATAGCATTGAAATTTATAATTCTATTTTGTTACGTTTATTTCCTACAAGATGTTGCCATTTTCTGTTGGATTCTGCTCTTTTCTCGTGGATTTATATCTGAAAATTTTTTATTTAATCCTCATGACAAAAATTTAATTAAATGGGGATTTGTTTTATTTCTTTAATTAACATCTTTTTTAATTCAGATTTTACAATATTATACTGGCATACCCAAATGATGAGTATGATTTGATGAAGGTCTATGAAATTGTGCAAAATACGTTTTCCGTATGTAATTTTATAATTTTTCTAGCCTGTAATCTAATGTTTTGCTAACGTAAGCGAGCAGAAACGACATTTTTCTTCAAATGCTAATTGATAATCCGTTGGAATCCTCCTTTGATTTTACAATGAAACCACCACAACGACACATAAGCCTACCAAAAGAAGTTCAGACGACCAGGTGGCAAGAAAATAAAAACGTCAGAAAACAGTAGGCGAACAACCGAACCGTGCAGAACCTATCAGAGTAAAATCTAACCAGCCTTTGAATACAGATCTGTAGCCTAATACACAAACTGGAGGAGCTTTACCCTAGAATGGCCTTTCCAGTGATCATCAGAGGCACGTTGATCCAGTCAGACATGATCAACCAGAAATTATTAATCAACGCTTAAACAATCAGCCTGCAGCAGCTACTGGTAATAGTCAACAAAATAGTCAGCAAGTAGGAACGTTGCTTAAGGTAGTAGACCTAGGCTAAGGGACACGACTCTTAAAAGTCACTTGTATGTTTGTTTTAATCATTTTCATAAATATGTTGCAAGCTTCTAAGTAACGCATATGATTTTAATTCATTTTCACGTAAATGCTTAGAAACAGTTGACGAAAAAGCCTGTTTCAAACACCTTGCTGATTTAAAGAGTTATCTCCCTTAACCTAAGTCTACTACCTTAAAGTGTAAGGACACTATATGTTTGTTTGATATTCCAAGTTGTATCACAATTTTTCTTGGACTTGGTGCGTTATAATACTAAATCAATGGATATAAAACTGTGTACATATATTTTGCAACTGACGAATCCATGTTGTGTTTGAGAACTTTCGTTTGAAATTACTGTAGTAATTAACGTTATTCGACACATTAAATCAATACGAAATTAATGGAGAAAGAACTGTGTATAAATGGATATAAAACTGTGTACATATTTTGCATTTGTGTGGAATTACACTCTAGTACTTACGATAGATGAACTCGTTATTAGACACATTAATATCAAAACGAAATTTAAGGAAGCAGAACTGAACTGTATAGTAATTTCGCTATTACTATCCATTTTGTGTTTGAGAAATTCCGTGTTTTATTAATACTTGAGAACAAATGAACTCATTATTCATCATATTGGAATGGTGATAGAGGTTTCTTTGTATAAAAGTTTCCCTATCGACTTTTAGGAGCTATCGTTTGTGTGGACTCCGATACGTATACAACAGATGAACACGTTATTCTTCATACCAGTAAAGACACGTACTAATGGAAATAGGGCCGGAAAGTTGAACATACATGACTGTAAATTCAACTATTGTTTTGTTTTATTAGCAATTAGTGTATATACCTTTGATTATTGTTTAAAATTGAAATGAAACATATTGTCTCTGTCTTCCCGTCGTCGGAATTTTGCAAGAAGACAATGGGTCATGGTCTCCTTATTGCGATAACCACAAGGCATTAGCTAGGGTTTGGCCATCTCTCGTTTTTACCGGAGAGGTCGGTTTTTTTAACTGGTACTAGTTTACAAATATAGTTTCTACAACGAGAACTAAATTGATTATGAAATTTCTCACATCGTGTTAAATAAATTTTGCAAATGTTTGAAAACGAGGCTTACCGAGTTTTTAAACATTTGAAAATTTATTTAACAGGATGTGAGAAATTTCATAATTAACGTGTTAAAGTTGTAGAAAATGTTTCTCTAATGACATAATGTAAAACACCGAGGATTATATTCCGAATAGATTTGGCTGGAAATTCCAAGCGAGTTGTTCTCTCATTAGTGACGAGAAATATTTTAGCATATCGGTCAGGCGTTGGTAAAATTTGCTAGAAATTAGAGAACTTGGTTTCGACTCCTTTGAAAAATCCAGAGGGTAATGTTTTAATGTGGGCTTGCGCATCGGTGGTTGTGACCTTTATCTTTCTATTGGGGTACATAGAGATTTTGTTCTCACTGTTACCGATGAAGCGCAAGTTTGCCAGAACATTGTTCAAGCTTTCGATGTCTTGTTTTTCTTCTTGCCAGATCCTCCCGTCGAAATTTAACCGTGTTTTTTAAGTAAATCAATCTAAAATATCAAGGTCTTTGAAAAAATTTCCGTCTTAAATTACAGAACAAAAAAATTTATTGTTTTTTGTATATAATTTAAATTATCTTTATTATCATGTTGTGTTAAGTCATTTTTGATTTCATAGAAATCTGAATTACATTATCTTTTTAACTTGACATTTTCAAACTAAATGTTAAATAGCAAGCTTCATTGTCGTTTGACACCAACCTTATTGAAGCATGTTCTTTTGATGGTAGCTTAGTTTATCGATTTGTTAATCTTTAATATCTATTATAGTAGGGTGCCCAAGCAGCAATTTTTTCGAATTTGGGTTAACGGACCTGTATTATACATCTTTGGAAAAGTTGCCTTCATTTTACCAAGAATCCTGTAACAAATTCAAAAAATTGGCGTTAAATTTATACGGGCACTCCGTTGCTTTACTTTTTATAATGATTTGTCAATTATCTTTATATACAAGTTTCGTTTTAACGTCTGTCTTTTTAAATATTTACACCTACAATATATAAAGGATGCTCTTACTTATAATGAACAATAATTTCTAGTTTTTAACCCCGGTTTAAAGGAAACCTTGAATTTAATTTTGAGTCAGACTTCTTTAAAATTTAACAAAACCTTGACAAAATGAATCATATTTTTGTTTTTGGTATGACTTAAGCCAATTCCTCCTAAACACCTACTGATAAGAAAATTTTAGAACCAATGAAACTGAACCAAAACCGTGTTATATTATGTAAATGGACAGCCTAGTGTCATTCTAAATGTGAAAACATTTACACGTTCATGAGGAATTAAAATAAGAGCAGTATAAAATGCTCCACAGATTCGAGCAATTTTACAAGATTTGGTCTATCAAGTTATTTTGTTGAAACCTAAGGAGAGTAGTGAATCGGGCCTCTTTGGACCCATAAGGTTTATGTTGAAGGCCCTCCTAAACTTCCCTCCGAAATTATCGATCGGTTTGATTGCTCGATCATCCGACATAATTCCCATGTTCATTGATTTCTAGATATCGTTTTAACAAAACTCGTAATAGCTGTCATTCTGTTCACTTGTATACAGTCATAGATCTGGATATTTGAAATAGGTCCTTACATATATTTGTAATTGTGTTTTAACGATAAAGCCCTACCCCTTATTAATTATCCCTCCCATTTTGCCTCATGCCTTCAGCCCCGTCTTCCAACGTCTTGAACGTAGAGCATCGCAAATGTAGTGTAGCGGTGTGAGAGTGGTGGGACGCTGGAAGATATTAAGTCATTTATTAAACCAATAATCCCTTAGGTACGTCGCAGTCTCTTTTTTTTTGTAATCAGTATCACGGCTTTATCCCTAAATACCCCATCTTTATTGTGCTGTTCTACTGCTCCGGAATTTTTCCCTTGTATTTTCTGGTGTCCAGTGCATTACTTTTGTTTCAGTTGTCTCCCTTGTTTGTGCTATAGCATTAATCCCTAACCATTGTGCTGTTTGCCTTCCGTTTTCCTTTGTTTCTTTAGATGTACTATTTCATTATTTTTCTTCGAACGTATTTCTTCTTTGTAACTAATTAAATAAGCAACTAATTAGAATATACACATTTTATTTTCTCCGTTATTAAGCAGTCATGGGTCGGAGAGCCATCCTAATGATGCCTGTACAATTTAAAATCCATAAGGTCTTGTGGTTAAGTCATCAATGGCGACCCTTTTGTCGAACACAATTCTGTAGTCTTTGGCTTTATGTACGGTCAGTAACCT
This sequence comes from Modiolus philippinarum, assembly GCA_002080025.1. Classification (NCBI taxonomy): domain Eukaryota; kingdom Metazoa; phylum Mollusca; class Bivalvia; order Mytilida; family Modiolidae; genus Modiolus; species Modiolus philippinarum. The sequence goes on from MJUU01004210.1 coordinate 98,671, forward strand.
CTTTTCGTCTCTCTTTATTTTGAAATCGTCTGTCACGGTCTTCACGGCGTCTCTGTTGTTGGTGATCATATCTTTTATGATGTCGTAATTGAGTGTAAGGGTATTTTTGTAGTTGAGAGTGATTCCTCGCACTTTACATATGGTTGTATTACAGTCCTTGTAGGCATAATTTATCGGTCCACCGGTTACGAACTTTGTAATCTTGTTGTCGGGTATTTCATCTGTAAGATCTCCCAAGTAGTCTTCTAATTCATGCCGCCAAATTCCAGATTGAGATGTATAAACAATGGAATCGGTGTCGGCGTATAAGGCTCGGGTGTTCAACTTTTCCAAATAACTACAACTTCAGTCTTGCCTGGACAGTGGTATAGGCGGTTACGACAACATTGGTGCATGCCGATTCTTCGACGAATTCTTTTTTATACTGGTATCTCATTTCAACGATCTCATCGCTGACGAAATTGATACCCATGACTAGAATTTGATCACTGGTGAGCATGTCAAAGTATTCTGCTTGGTCACACACGTATTTGATTTTGAGAAGGTTAGATCTTTGACCGAATTTACCCAAAATGTTCGCAATCCCGAATTTTTCTTGATGTTACAATAATCCAGGAGTATACCCTCCTTCTAGTGGTACTCTCTGATGTACCTCCATTTATCCTCTTTAGTTTGACACCATTCTGGCCACCAACTGGCTTCCTGCTTCATTTTTAAGAAGATATTCACGTATTCGGTGAAAAGCCCTCCTGTCTTGGTTGTTGTGTTGTACTGTTCCGTGTCAAAGTGCCACACTTCGTATATCTGTTGAATTACATAACCTTTCTCCAAAGTTTTCTTGATTTCGTCTGTCATCCACGTTCCAGTTAGTGCACGTTGCTCATCTTTATGTTGGCACGGTGTCCGTGATGAGTTTCGGCACAGATTTTACTCAAGGTAAATAACAACTTGTTATTGATTTTGGCCGGGAGAACTGGAATGTAGAGTCCTCTCGGTGGGATGACTTTGCATTTGATTAACCCTTCGTATTGTTGAATGTCGCTGAAGTTTTCTGTGATGATCTCTGGGTGTCCAATTGGGATTTTCCCGGTCTTATTGATGTAGGAGTACAGTGAGGTGACATCTGCATACGATATATCCTGGTCCTGTTCATACAGTTTAAACGTTTCGGTACGTCTACCATAAAAGGCATCTCTGGGCTCCAAAGGAGTAATCATTTCGGCTTGCTGGATAAAGTTTCTTAAACTTTCTTTTTCTCGTACCTCTTTGTCAAACTCGCATTCCCATTTACAAATGTAGATGTAACCTTGGTTTTCCAAGTAAGGTTTCTTTTCCATGGTCACCCATGGTCATGCCATTGACTTGATTGACTGTGTCAGCACTATAACAATGTAAACATCCATGCCAGAACTTTCCATTAAACTCCAAAACATATTTTCCGCTTTCGTTCTGGTAGTATCCGTCCACTTTATAGGGTCCGATTTGTTTTTCCCCTCCATTTCTTGCATGTTGTTTGTTGACTCCTTCTGTCGCGGATAGGTATTTGATCCATTGCATGGCTTTGATGGAATGTTTTTCCTCAGGACGGTATCCTTGATCTGGGATAATACTGATGGTATGGGGTTTGAGAAATTTCTGCCGGAATACCAAGTTGCAAGCCGATGTTATCGTGATGCATTGCTGGAACGGGTCAATTCCACCTTGTCCATCGGTTGATGTCATCCGCTAAAAGTTAAGCAGGCTCTTCTCAATATGTCTACGTCAGAGCGGCAGTAACTTAATATTTCTTTTTGAAAATCGAAAGGTTGCCGGTAATTGGTCTCGTACCATTTGAAGAAGGTGGTTCTGTCGTTAGGTTTCATTCCATCTGGTTGATAAAATCTCAAATTGGGTAAGTGGTCAAGTACGGATGATTGGTTTTCCTTTCTATTAAATAAGTAAGGGAAATACCCTTTTTTTCAATTCAGTTAATCCAAACATATTGGGTAAGTCAGCTAAAGCAACGGGTAAAAAGTCAATTAGACCGGGAAAATCCCAATTGGACACCCCGAGATCATCACAGAAAACTTCAGCGACATTCAACAATACGAAGGGTTAATCAAATGTAAAGTCATCCCACCATGAGGACTCTACATTCCAGTTCTCCCCGCCAAAATCAATAACAAGTTGTTATTTACCTTGTGTAAAATCTGTGCCGAAACTCATTAACAGACACCGTGCCAACATAACGATGAGCAACGTCCACTAATGACAGACGAAATCAAGAAAGCTTTGGAGAAAGGTTATGTAATTCAACAGATATACGAAGTGTGGCACTTTTGACACGGAACAGTACAACACAACAACCAAGACAGGAGGGCTTTTCACCGAATACGTGAATACCTTCTTAAAAATGAAGCAGGAAGCCATTGGGTGGCCAGAATGGTGTCAAACTAAAGAGGATAAATGGAGGTACATCAGAGAGTACCACGAGAAGGAGGGTATACTCCTGGATTATTGTAACATCAAGAAAAATCCGGGATTACGAACATTGGCTAAATTAATGTTGAATAGCTTCTGGGGTAAATTCGGTCAAAGATCTAACCTTCCCCAAATCAAATACGTGTGTGACCCGGCAGAATACTTTGACATGCTAAGCAGTGACCAAATTCAAGTCATGGGTATTAATTTGGTCAGAGATGAGATGGTTGAAATGAGATACCAGTATAAAGAAGGATTCGTCGAAAAAATCGGCACGCACCAATGTTGTCGTAGCCGCTTATACCACCGCCCAGGCAAGACTGAAGTTGTACAGTTATTTGGAAAAGTTGAACACCCGAGCCTTATACGCCGACACCGAATCCATTGTTTATACATCTCAATCTGGAGATTGGCGGCCTGAATTAGGAGACTATTTGGGAGTTCGTAACCGGTGGACCGAAAAATTATGCCTACAAGTTAGCCAAACCCGACAAGGAATGTAATACAACCATATGTAAAACGCGAGGAATCACTCTCAACTACAAAAATGCCCTTACAATCAATAACGACATCATAAAAGATGTGATCACCAACACCAGAGACGCCGTGAAGACCATGACAGACGATTTCAAAATAAAGAGAGACGAAAAGAGGTTACTGACCATACATCAAGACAAAGACTACAGAATTGTGTTCGACAAAAGAGTCGCCATGGATGACTTAATCACAAGACCTTATGGATTTTAAATTGTACAGGCATCATGAGGATGGCTCTCCGACCCATGACTGCTTAATGACGGAGAAAATAAAATGCTTATATTCTAATTAGTTGCTTATTTAATTAGTAACGAAGATGAAATACGTTCGAAGAAAAATAATGAAATAGTACATCTAAAGAAACAAAGGAAAACGGAAGACAAACAGCACAATGGTTACGGATTAATCCTATAGCACAAACAAGGGAGACAACTCAAACAAAAGTAATGCACTGGACACCAGGAAAATACAAAGGGAAAATTCCGGAGCAATAGAACAGCACAATGAAGATGGGGGTATTTAGGGATAAAGCCGTAGATACTGATTACAAAAAAAAGAAAAGAGACTGCGAGCAGAAAACAAAAGTGGGTCATGGCTAAGATCACGGGCGGCGTACCTAAGGGATTATTGGTTTAATAAATGACTTAATATCTTCCAGCGTCCCACCACTCTCACACCGCTACACTACCTTTGCGGTGCTCTACGTTCAAGACGTTGGAAGACGGGGCTGAAGGCATAAGGCAAAATGGGAGGGATAATTAATAAGGTATAGGGCTTTATCGTTAAAACCCAATTACAAATATATGTAAGGACCCATTTCAAATATCCAGATCTATGACTGTATACAAGTGAACAGAATGACAGCTATTACGAGTTTTGTTAAGACGATATCTAGAAATCAATGAACATGGGAATTATGTCGGATGATCGATCAATCAAACCGATCGATAATTATGGAGGGAAGTATAGGAGGGCCTTTAACATAGACCTTATGGCCCAACGAGGCCCGATTCACTACTAAGGAGTATCTCCCTCTTGCCTAGCTCTGTCCTTAGCTGATTTTGGCTTTACTATTTAGATCCTATTTGGTAATTTGTTCTCAATCAGCTTTTACAGATATTTCGGTTCATTGATTTCCAAATGTTTTGATCTGATCTGCACTGATGAGACATAAGTTGTCAGATGCGCAAATGCAGAGCCTAAATTCACAGTAACCTAGATATTTTGTTATTTGTTACCACTGGGCCGATGCCACTGCTGGTGGACTGTTAGTCCCCGAGGGTACCCACTAACCCAGTAGCCAGTGCTTCGGCGCTGGCCCGAAAACCGACTGATTTGAAAATTTGCAATATCTCAACATAAGAAAATTTTGTTGAAACGTAAGTAGTATCTCCCTCTTGCATACATGTAGCTATATCCTTGGCTGATTAAGATCGCTGATTTTGGCTTTTCTATTAAGATCCTGTTAGTTGTTCTATCCTATAAAACAAAAATTACCCGCGTGTTATTCCGTTAACCCAAACTCGAAAACTAAGCATCTTTTTGGACATTGGGCATCCTACTATAATACTAAACTAGAGGTACTGTGGCCTTGAGGGCCACTAAATGATACCCCCCACTCCCAATGGAGTAGAAGATCCCCAGTATAATTTGTCACAAAAATAGTTATAATTGCACAATTCCATTGTGTACAAAATTTTTTGTGAAATTTGCATAAAAAGATCTCGAAAATTAACTAAGTTGGTAAACAGAGAGTTGACCTCCAGCAATCCTGAAATCGCTACTTGCAGTATAGGACATCATTCTAAACTTGCGTACAAAATTTCAAGTTGCGGTGATGAGTAGTTACTGAGAAAACTGCTACTAAAGGTTTCTATGATTGACAAAAGATCTCCAAAATTATTTAAGTCGGTAAACAGGAAGTATATATCCTGCAATCCTGAAATCGCTACTCGCAGTATAGGATATCATTCTAAACATGCATACAAATTTTCAAGTTGCAGTGATGAGTAGTTACTGAGAAAACTGTTACAAAAAATGTCTACGATTGACAAAATATCTCGAAAATTAACTAAGTCGGTAAACAGGAAGTGGATGTTCGGCAATCCTGAAATCGCTACTTGCAGTATAGGACATCATTCTAAACTTGCATACAAATTTTCAAGTTGCAGTGATGAGTAGTTACTGAGAAAACTGTTACGAAAAATTTCTACGATTGACAAAATATCTCGAAAATTAACTAAGTCGGTAAACAGGAAGTGGATGTTCGGCAATCCTGAAATCGCTACTTGCGATATAGGACACCATTCTAAACTTGCATACAAAATTTCAAGTCGTTGTGATGAGTAGTTACTGAGAAAATTGTTACGAAAATGTTCTACATTTGACAAAAGATCTCGAAAATTAACTAAGTAAGTGAACAGGAAGTAGATGTCCGGTAATCCTGAAATCGCTACTTGCAGTAAAGGACATCATTCTAAACTTACAAACAAATATTCAAGTTGCAGTGATTAGTAGTTACTGAGAAAACTGTTACGAAAAAATTGTTTGCTATCACAAACAGACAGACGGACAAAGTGATTCCTATATACCCCCCTGAACTTCGTTCGTGGGGGGTATAATGAAGGGACCAAATTCTTCGAGCAGCATCTCCTCAGTAACCATAGAAAATGGAAAGTGTTTGTTATATGAGTTATAGAAATGATGTTTTGTTCTCCCTAAATTTGTCTTGAAAACAATCATTTTTTTTCCTTAATAATCGTTGATTTTAGTGAAAATAACCGATTCATGAGAGGATCTTATAAGCTTTCAAGCATGCTCAATACTGTTAATAACATTCTGTAAATGCTAAAAAAAAAAGCGTAATTCTGATTTACCGTAATGTGAATGTTAAATCGACCCAATTTGCAATACACCATTTTTATATTTTGGGAAATACTTTCAAAAGTCACATACGAAAGCACATCATTTCATGGCCGAGCATCCCTTTGTTCAAAATTACTGACCTTTATAATTGTCTGGCTTGCCTCATTGTTTACAAAAAATATTATCGTTGAATTATTGTAAATTTGCGCTTCCACCAGCCCACCTGCCCATTTGCGGATCCAGAAGGGGTGCGAGGGTTTGGAACCCCCTTTTGCTGGAAAGTTTTTTTCCGTGTAAAATTTAGGCAAAACTGACAAAAAAAAACGGGTAAAAATGACCCGGAACCCCCCTTTTCAAGAACATCATTGGAACCCTTTTTTCTACATTTTTTTTAATTTCGTGCAAAATTGGGACCAAACCAACAAAACGAAATGGGTAAAAATGACCCTGGACCCCCTTATTTCTGGAACTTCATTGGAATCCCCCTTTTTTATAGGTTGGATCCGCTTTTTATGATTCCGAATGCCACCGGCCCCATACCCTGGCGTCACATTAAATACAACATGATAAATAATAAAATGGAATAAACAAAACATCCAGGCTTCGATTGAAATCCTGTTACCACGTGTATCAGAAAACACAAGGCTATAACAAAAACAAAATAAGGCCAAAACAAAATAAAAAGTTATTTGGTATGCAGTATCATGGCGGTGAATGTCGAAGACAGGGAAAATATTTTTGTAACATTTTTTCTTAGCAGTTATCATAGCCTTTTTATATTTGGTATGCAGCATATAACGTTGGATGTGGTCTCAGGTCTGTTGCCCGTCTACTTCCTGTTTGCGGATTTAGATAATATTTGACCGTCATGGTAAATGTTTAAAATTTTCGTAACAGTTTTCTCGGCCACTACTTATGATATATTTTTGTTAAGCCCCACTTACACTAGATGAACGAACGCCGAACGTATAAAAATAAATTTCATCCGTTCGTCTCCTTTCATATACGTTTGTCATCCGTTCTTTATCAGGTGAATACGGTACAAGTACGGTGATGTCCGTTTTGTACGGTGAAAAATTTTGAACATGTTCAAAACTTGGAACGGACATATACCGGACCAAAATGTCCGGTGAATGTACGGTAGGTTTACGTTTTGGTCGGTTGTCATGCGTTGTATATACGTTATTCATTCGGTACTTGCCCGTCTTGCATCCGTCCATGTACGGTAGATAAAATTGGTGAAACGGACTTTTACCGAAGAGATAACGGATAAACTGTTCAAATTTCGGACTTACAGCAGAATCCAACAGGACGAGCACCGAATAAAATGAATTTATAAAAAAAAAATATATGTTGTGCAACGGCCAAACTAACATGTAATAAAAAAAATAAGAATCGTCAAAGAAGGCCACAATTAAAAGATAATAAGCACAAATTATAAGATATTTAAAAAGAACAAACAGCTAAGAACAGAAGGAAATGCCCGTATTTTCGACCTTATGGCTTCAAGTATGAGGCAACCGGACAGAAAACCAAATTTATGGCCTTGCCAGAACGAGAGAAATTTGAACCATTGAAGAATAACATAATTTATCTGGTTGTCCCCCTAGTTGTAGGTCATTAGGACGATAATTTGAGCCATACTTTCTGTTCCTTTCTTCTGTTTGAGCTATTCTCTAATTATTTTTACTTTGCATAGTTTTTCCTTTTTTACCTTTTAAAATGTGGCCTACTTTTACCATTTTTATTTTGCTTAGAACGAATTTACAACGATTGCTTATTATGTGATCATTCAATAGAAGGTGCTATACACCACTTTTTTAAAGTTGCTTCTTTAATTTAGTAATTGCAAGACTTATGCTGTGTTTGTTTATTTGTAGTTATATTGTAACATTTTTCTAAAATATACCCAAAACATCTAAATAAAAAAATAATGTCCGTTTTCTCGCCGTTTAAGTGCATCCGCTACTTTAAAGACTGTATAACTTTAATCCGATCTTGGTCTTGAGTATCTTCAATGAAATTTTTTCCTTGGGTCGTTAGTGAAGAAGTTTTCTGTGACCCGACAGTTCTTTTCTCAGGTCATTTTCTTGCTTTTTATGATTCCGAATGCCAACGGTTATGAAAATCATCCTTTAAAACCTGTTAACATCGGAAAATCCAGCAAGGTCCATGATCATCGTGTACTATGTTACAACTCTAGATTTCCTACGAGGATGATTGACTAGGTTACCGAAAGCTATATTTTTATATAGCCTAGGTGGCCGAGTGGGCTGGACATAGTGCAGGCGGTGTTGCCATAGATGACAACAAAGCAGGGGTTCAAATCCAGCCGTAGACCTTGCTGGATTTTCCTATGTTAACAGGTTTTAAAAGATTATTTTCATAACCGTTGGCATTCGGAATCATAATATTCTACCTTTGCAGCTCACCTTACCAACACATATTCATTTAAAAAGAATATGTTTGCAGGTATTGTATTTGCCTATATATTTCGCTAACATTTAATATGAAGTACTAATATGCATGGCATAATGCTATCACAGGGTCATAAACTCCATACTAATAACATAATTGTTCCAGGAGGCAAGGCCCATTACAACATCACATTTGCCTGCAAAAGACACTGCATTGACTGCTTGATAAAAGAGATGGGTATTGACAATTCGTTTGGCTTTATGATACTAAAGGAGGACATCCTCAAAAAACACAAATCTGTCTATGTCTTCCTTTGGTATAAGTGTAAGTATCGAAAACGATACCCATCCTACAATTTATTGGATACCAACGCTCCATAAGTGTCCTTACAAGGAAAGGTATATTGCGGGATCCTCCAAATGCACTACACACCCATTTCAAAGCTCTTAATTCTATTACTTACAGAATTCAATATTGTCTGAAGATAAAATGTGATAAAAACATACATGTACTCTACAATGGGTTGAATCAGCTGAGGATTCTCAAAAACTCGAAGGATTTAGAATATCTATCCTCAGCAGAACTTAGCTTTTATCAACAGTATTAAAACCTTTGATTTTTCATCACTTTTACACCAATCTTCTACATGACAAATTGAAATCAATACTCCACAATCTCATTCGTTAGTCTTTCTAATAAAAACACATGAATGAAACGCCATGTTTCGCCGTTAGTGTGTCTGTGACGTTGCAAAAACTGATGTAAAATTTTCCATGACGTTATCTAAAGTACCGTCATTTGTTTATGACATTACCCATAAGTATATATTATATTACCACGGGATTTGCTCCAAAGCAATTGAAGGCCGTCATATTAGAATTCGTCCTCTGTATGTGATCCTTTTATCACCATGTATTCTGGATTTGTGACTTTTGGTTGTTGCTTCGGAATTCATTTTGAAATTTATTTGTTTACACAATAGTTTATTTACGTATCGCCAATGGATAAAAATTATATGGAATACGTTTCCAGCCAAAACTTAAATTAAGCACTATGACGTTCAAATTGTTGCTTAAGACGTCATACATATTTGTAAAAATGCAGCTTTCGGGTAAAGTTTTATGTATATAATAGGAAATCTCCTTGACAGTTAACACCAGTAACATAGTATCTAATTTAAAGTTATCTCGAGGAACGATATACAAAGTAAATGTAAAGCCGAAAATCAAGTGAAAAAATCACATGAATTGCACCATTTTAAGCGTGTGAACTTGGCTATTCGAAAATCTTTACTTTAAGCCACATCAAGTACGGGAATATTATGAGAGCTAAAAATCAGAACAATTTTAGGAAATCTATTAACACGATTTAATGAAAACACAAATATAGAAAACAAACCAATGCGGAGCAATAAGAAAAAGCAGAACTGGACGCAATCGTCAGAATGAATATCATCAGATAGAAAGGATATGCTTGCTGAAGATGAAAGTCCATTGTTACAACGGTATGAGTCATCGCTAATAAAAAAGTAAGTGAGAACGGAACCGTCAGTCGAAAAAAGAATTAAGTTCTTTTTAATACTGGAAACTATATGATTTTTTTTTTATTTCTTCTTTTGTTTTTCTATTATTATTAGCATTATTATTACTTCTTTATTTACAGAACTACATGTTATGTTATTTCAATTATTATCACTCTAAGATTTTTACTTGGATAGAATTTATGGGAATTCCTTTATTCTTGTCCTGAACAAGTCCGGTAACAGTACGTCCCCCTCCCCATTAACACCCTCAATAAAAGTGTCCATCAAAGTTCATATTTAGTTATACTGTAAGCCTCTTATTTAATATGTAATAACACATTACTTTTATTCCCAAAAGTACGCCCGTAACCTTTTTGATATGCATCCCCAGCATTCTCTACCATTAAAAATCAATTCCATTTATACTAGCTCTGTTAATTTTCAAAATGAATGAAATAAGTTCCAGTTCATATTTCATGACTCCCGCAATATTTTATCAGCTCTGCTACATTTTGTACCTCCGAATGCAACAGTATACTTCAAGTTCTTTGAAATGTAGTTGTCGGTCCTTGAAGTGACGTAGTATACATTTGTATTTCCGGTGTAGCAGACGTTTGTTGATTACAATTTTCTCATATCACCTGAAAATGTTTTTCTACACTTACATTGCTTCCATAAAATCGATTCAATAGCACAGTGATGCATGAAAATCACTTTAAAGAACAAAATTGGCTTAGAGATAACCCTTCGTAATTTTAGCCATTAAATTTCCCTTTCAACGACCAATCAGTCGAATCCGTTAGTCTCCTTCAAACCTCGGTAACAGTAAGAAGAATCCCTCTTAAATTGACTTAGTCTGACTTACTTTAAAAGCATATAGATGCATGTATGTCATAACAGCACATGACTGATAAAATATGTATTGGGTTTCAAATTTCTTCGAGTGTGAGATGTCCATGGGAATAACTGTAAGTATACAAAAAAACCCGGACAAAAAGTAGAAATTTCCAGATATAGATGTTTTATGAAAGTATAGAACTGAGCTCCTTTATATCTAATCACTCCACTACTACAGATGCATCCATTGTCACGCTCAGCTATTAGTCTGTTACATGCTTTTTCCGTATTCCCGTATTCCTCAGACTCTTCAGTTGCCATAATAGTAGGGTGCCAAAGAGACGATTTTTCCGATTTTGGGTTCACGGAATAACACATACCTGAATTATACATGTTTGGAAAAGGATACCAGGGTGCATCGACCTGACGATGTCATAGTTTTGGCTACGGTAATGTTTTATTTTAAATGGGGTCAAAAGTCAGTTCCTGAAAGTTTTGAACATTTTTATGCGACTAAACGTTAGATTCTTTTCACTAATAAGATTTAAGTCATAAACTTAAATCCGGTTATCGCAGTCCTAACTACTAAGTGTAGCTATTTGTGGTATTGAGTTAAATCACCAACAAGTAATTTTCATTGGCTGTTTCGAAATCATGATTTCGAAAACGCTTTTTGATTGGTTATTGTTGAGTCGCGTGCTAAAAAGTATTGATTCCGCCCAGTATTGGAATATTGTATGAAGGAGACAGACGCCAAATTGATTTCATCAAATTTATTACAAAAGAGAAAATCGTTTGCCTACAGATTGTTATCAAACACTGTCAGGGAATATTTGCATGTCCTCGGTGCAATTTGTTATGATTTTTTTCCCTCATTATCATAATTTATGTTTCAAAAGTCAGTGGCCAAATCTGGGGTACATGGTGGCCACGTGTATGTAAGCATTGTCCGTGACACCAAATATATTGTACTAGCACCCCCTTTATATCTATATATTTGTTCAAATCAAAAGAAGAATGTAACCCACTTATCCAACTACGCGTAGTTTATAAAACAAAATTAAAGCGAATTGGTCAGGACCTGGGTCTAAACCCTCAAGGTCTATCACACTCAACAATCGGTCACAGCTCCCTTAAACTCTTGAAATAAAAGAAAAAATTCGACATTATGTCATAATCTATCAATTTTAATTTAATCTAACATGCAGTTACTTAAATTCTGTTCTAGTCGTTCGTTTCGAACTTGGCGGCCAAAAAAAAAAGGGGGGGGGGAGCTGCAGTCACTTCTTGTTATTTAGAATCTTATTTGTGTTGAATTCAACAGGAATAAAATTAGCCTCCCTGAGGTCATGTAAACTGGATCCGTCAACGATGAGTGGCTAAAAATGATTTTTTTTCTCCATTCAGGTCATGTCTGCGCAACTCAGAAGATCAAACAGGAAACGGAGGTCAACACCATTAGCCGCTTCAGTGTCCTCTACAGCAGCTGCCGCGAAGAAAAAAAATAGCACTGCTGCCCATCTACCAACGAGTTCAAGTTTGACCTTACCAGTCGTTTCGGAACCTCACCAATCCTTCCCAGTGACCATTGATATGCCACCAGATCCCGCTGATGATCAGCTTCAACAGACAAAAGGTAGTCATAGTTCTATAGATACTAGTAATATAGATACATCCATGCTTGGCGAACCACGCCAAGTTCCCAGTATTCACTCTGATTTGGCTTTTAATGTACAACAAAATTTAAAAGAAAAAATTAGGGAGAGTGATTACGTAGACCTGGCTCTCTTGTTGAGCAACGATTGTTCTAAACCACCTACTCAAAAATTAGTGCTAAAAGGCGGCGAATTGGTTCTCCAATATGAAAATAATCTACAAAACAAAATCAATTGTTTAGACTCATGGACAACAGCATTCATCATTTTTATAAGTGTTTATTGTACTGCACACCCAGATCGTTTTCAAGAACTTTTGAAATACATGTCAGTAGTTCGTACCGGTGCAAAACGGTGCAATAATTTAAATTGGAAATTGTACGACGAACAGTACAGACTTCGTAAAGCTCATGATCCTTTAAGTTCCTGGGCTGTTGTCGATGCTAAATTATGGCTCTTGTTTATATCTAATGACAATATCGGCTCCCAGATAACATCTACAAACACACATAAAAGAATACCGAAGTGTTATGCATTTAATTACAATGGAAAATGTCTTAAATCATATTGTCAGTACTCGCACACCTGTCTCAATTGTAGTGGCACTAATTCATTCATAAACTGTTATTCAAAACAGATAAATGTGGGACCAACTGTACACCAAAAATAAACAAAATTTTCACGACCCCAGTATAACGTACAAAGATTTCCTAGACACGATTTAATTAATAATCCAAATTTTGCATTTAGACCAAATCAACAGCAACAGACAGTCAGACCGAGAGCTCCAGTTGCGACTATGGGATTTAGGGCACACACCAGTTCGCATTGATCGCCTAAAAAATTGGCTTGAACGTTATCCTTTCAAAAGTGAAGCAACAGAATTATACTACGGTTTTTCCAGCGGTTTTAGGCTCCAGTATCAGGGACCTCGAATTCACATTATGTCAAAAAATATGCTATCCGCTGAACAAAACAAAAATATTACTCTGCAGAAACTTACAACTGAAGTTAAGGCCGGTCGTATGCTGGGGCCATTCAAAAAATTACCTATATCAACATTGCGCATTTCTCCAATAGGACTAGTTCCTAAATCAGATGGTGGCTGGAGAATGATAACTAATTTACCTTACCCTGAGAATGGAAGCGTGAATTCCGATATTTGTAAAGTAAATTACACTTCAATCGACACCATTTTAGCCAGGATATGCGAGTTGGGGGACCGTGTGCAACTGGCAAAAATGGATATAAAGTCAGCATTTCGCTTATTAATTGTAAACCCCGCAGATTTTGACTTAATGGACTTATTTTTTTATGGTCATTACTACATTGACAAGTCATTAGCATTCGGATGTTCTTTGTCTTGCAAGTTATTTAATATGTTTTCCTCATTTTTACACTGGGTAGTTGAAACGAAAAGTGGCTTAAATTCTTTTGATCATTATGTGGATGACTTTATTTTTATGGGGCTGAAGGTACAAATGACTGTTCGATTTTGATGGCTACATTTACCGAAGTCTGTAAAGATTTGGGCGTACCCATTGCGGAAAGTAAAACGGTAGGTCCAACGACCATCCTCCTCTTTTTAGGGTTCATCATCAACACAGAACTTAAGCTAATTTTGATACCCCCTGACAAAATATTTAAACTTCTGTCTCTTTTAAAGCCATTATTGTATTTAAAAAGGTAACATTAAGAGAACTTGAATCCGTTACAGGTTTGATGGCATTCTGTTCAAGGGCAATTCCAGCGTCACGTGCGTTTATCCGAAGGTTTTATGATTTGATGATTGGGGTAAAAAAAGCCTTTCCACAAAATAAGATCAACCAAAGAAATAAAGGCGGACATTTTAATGTGGTTACAATTCTTGCAGGACTTTAATGGTCAGTGTTTGTTCCCTGATACAGTATGGACTTCAAATGAAGCCTTGCAGTTTTATACAGATAGTTCTGGTAACCCTGACCTGGGATGTTGAGTTTATTTTAACGGACTCTGGTCTCAGTTCCGATGGCCTTACAGTTGGAGGTTCTCACAAAATCTTAGGAATTTGTCACTTTTGTAATTTATACCTGTGGTACTAGCTTTGTATTTATGGGTGAAGAAACTTCAAAATAAAAAACTCCTATTTCATATCGATAATATCGCTTTAGTCAGTATTGTTAATAAACGGTCTTCAAAAGATAAGCAGATTATGCAACTTATGAGGCCGTTCGTGCTGTTGACCATGATCAACAATGTCCAATTTAAAGCTGTCCATATCGAAGGATCTCAAAATATGGTAGCTGACGCACTTTCTCGTTTTCAGATGTCCAGGTTCAGAAAACTGGCTCCTTCAGCAAGCAGTATTTCAGGGGAAATATCGCAGGGGTTCTTGACACTAATTTCAAGCATTTGATAAATTCCTTCTTGGTAAAATCAGTGTCACCAAGTACCCTTCTGGCATATCAACATGGACTGTCGGCTTTTCACGAGTTCAGATGTAAATATTTTTTAAAACATGTTTGGCCTTTATCACCATACGAGATGTGCAATTTCATAGGCCATTTGTTTCAAACAAATTTATCGTACTCAACAATCAAAGTTTATTTAGCAGGTATCAGCTTTGTCAGTAAGCTTAATAATTACGAGGATCCCACAAAACAATTTGTCGTACAAAAGTTGATAGAAGGTATCAAAAGATCACGTCCAAAAGTAAGGGATACAAGATTACCAATAACCAAGGACTTGCTTGTCCCTTTACTTGGAATTGTACCATATATTTGCAACACTAACTACGAAGTTTCCTTGTTTAAAGCTGCCTTTTCATTAGCATACTATGGCCTTTTACGCATAAGTGAACTAGCGGTAAGTAACGGGAGGGTTAATCATGTTATTTCAATATCTGATGTGTCATTTTCATCATCAAATGGAGGTATAATGACAGTAAGGGTTCCATCTTCTAAAACCGACCAACTTGGGGTCGGTTCATCCATTATTTTGCATTCTGTTCAAAATATCGAAATTTGCCCTTGTAGTTTAATGCGTTCTTTTCTTGCCCATAGACCCAAGCTGACTGGTCCCCTGTTTTGTCATTTCAATGGTTCCGTTATTACTCGTTTTCAGTTCGTTTCGGTTCTTAAAAAGTCATTGGAACGGATAGGTGTGAATTATAAATCGTATAGTTCACACTCCTTTTCGCATTGTTAGGGCAACCAGCTTGTCAGCCGACGGGGTCCCTGATTCTGAAATTATGAAATTAGGCCGTTGGAAATCTAATGTTTACAAGTCGTACATAAGAATTTAAGGTATTTGTTGTAATTTTAGTTAGTTTCAATTTAACTTTGATATTAATATTATTTGTTGTTTTAACCAGCGACCTCTCACATAGGTGCTGGTGAAAAAAACAGTATTTGGATCGTAGGATCCTCCTTGATTAAGTATGCTTTTGTCAGTGCCCGACAACGTCCTGGTGGGGTAAACTTGGGTCTTCAAAGACTGAATGCAGACATTTGGTGGCAGGGAATGAGAGGTATGAGATCTGACCAGCTGCGTAAGCATATTCAAATCATGCTCAAATTTGAGCCACCACCGGATATATTGGTAGTACACGTGGGTGGCAATGACTTGGGGGAAAATAACAGTTGGTGACCTTAGGGCGAGAGTGAAAAACATAATACAGATGATAACAAAAGAAATGCCCAAAACTAAATTAGTATGGTCAGAGATACTGCCACGTCTTAGCTGGAAATATTCTACAAACAATAAGGCCACGGAAAAGAGCAGATATAGGGTTAACAATGCTGTGGCTTCATTCGTCTTGAGATCAGGGGGCTGTTACATACATTATCCGGACATTGTGAGGGCACCTAATATGTTTGTGGGTGATGGTATACATCTTTCCGACATTGGAAATAATATTTTCTTAAATACAATTCAAGGAGCACTTGAGTATTTTATGGTTGACATAAACAATCGAGTTTTCCCCACATCACTTTAAACTTGAACATTTGAAGATGAAACGAGTACAAGTAGTTCGATTTTTGTATACAATGAGCAATGTTTTTTTTCTCAAATTTGTATAAATAGATATTTTTAATTTTGCTTCGTGTTTAATTTTAACTTCTTATTTGGCCTACAGCTTTGCAGCGAACCCCCATTTTATGGCGGTTGACAATGTAAGCAAGACTTTGGATAAATCATGCTTACACTGTCAAGTTGGCCGATTTCGCTGCATCAAATACATCAAGTTATATAAAGTAACACTCAATAGACAAGATTTGCTATCTTTCATCTGTGTTCCCACGTTGATCGATAAAATAGTTTAAGCAATCGTCGACATCTGTGTTCCCACGGTGATCGATAAATTAACTC